>JAPDSC010144202.1:1078-18335 GCA_026290005.1 Latrodectus geometricus
ATATATATATATATATATATATATATATATATATATATATATATATAAAAATGTCTTCATGTTGAATTATTGTCAAAAACCTAAAATATCAACACAGAATTTGAAAAAACTCAAATTGTAGAAACTTGACTTTATGAAGTAAATGTGAGTAAAGCATCCCAGCTTGTAAGCCTTTTTATAGTATTGCATCCATAATCAAAGATGAATGCTTACACTTTGGTAAGTTCAGCAAAGCAGAATAGAGAACGAAAAGAAGAAAGCTGAGTGTAAAAGACAGACTGTTATTGCAGCCGATTGTAGCTACTAAACCTAAAAGAACTTTTGTTAATATAAGCGCAGAACTCAATCAATATCTGAGGTCTGCAGTCTCCATAATTACAATTTTAAGACACATTTTCAGCAGAGCAGCCATCCTCACTCAGAATTTTGTCTCAAGATGGCATTTATTAAGATTTTCATAAATACTACATGTCATCTATAATATTGCCACAGCTCCAAAATATGGTCGATTGATAAGTGGGTGATCGAGATCTAACCCTACTTCCCTTTACTTGTATAGACCTGAATTAGTTTCTACTACTTAAATGGAAGCTTTCAGATGGGAGGCTTTTTAATTTAGAAGCAGATACAAAGCAGAAGACCTCTCGATAGATGATCTGCCACTTCCAGAGATATCATTTTACTTAGAGGACATTACGACCTATTTATTTAACTTGTCCTAGCTGCCTTTAGTGAGCATGACAGATCTTAGGTTAAAATTGGATTCACTGTCTTGTGACAATACGAACGAGACCCGAATCACCGAGATTACCACAGTCTTCTTCATTAGTAAATCAAAGAATGTTATATCCATAGATGTGAGTTGTCTTGTTCTCTTTTTCTCTCAACAAGATGAATACATGCTTGAAAGTTACATGCATGAGAACGTAATTGTGATCATCTGATTCTAATAATAAAGTGTGGAAGTTGATCTGTCATGATTTGGGTATATCTTAGCTTTCTAATGGCTCAGTTTTAATCCTGGTAAAAAGAATCACTTGTGAAAAATGCAAGGAAATTTTATCTGACAATATATGTGTTAAGAGGCAATTTTATTTTTTGCATGTGACTAAGAATTCAGGGATAGTAATGTCCCTATTCATGAAACTAGGAATAACCTAATTATAAGGAGAGGAATATATAACAAAGAGAAAGATCTCTAGCCTCAATGTAATAGAAGCATTTTGAACTATGAATTCATAACCAATTTCCTCTACCAGCAACTCTGCTGGAACAATCACAACCTCTTTATTAAGATTCATATAAAATTCTTCGAAATGCTATTTCGTATTATTTGATTTCTAGACGTATCCAAACAAAATTACATGTCAGAGAATGTTTTATGTATACACGTGTTTTATATTTATGTAAAGAAAATACTTTTTTTTCATTATATTTTTTAATTTTATAAGGAATAAGGACTGAGAGTTTATTTTTTGCTTAATTTATATAAATTTCAGAAAATTAACTGTTTTAAATAATTCCTTTTATCAATTTATCCTCCGTATAACTTCTATTACTTTTAAATTCATTATTAATAAAATAAATCTAATATACATCATTTCCATACAATTTTAAGAAATAAATAAGTAGTAGTATTAAAAAAACATTACTGACAATATAAAAGTAAATTCATAGAGAATTCTTTTTTTTATCTTAAAAGTATAACAATAAATATTTTAGGTATTTAGTATTTTATCAAATGATTTTAAATGTTTGTTTTCTTGCTAGATTCATTCATACTCTAGAACAAATTAATAAATGTTATAGTTTCCCGATAAAATTTCTATGAAATATAATAATAAATATGAGAATTTAATATTCTTTCAAATAGCTTTAAATGTTTTTCATTAGATTTGTTTATATAGTAGTATAAATAAATATAATTAAGTTCTTGGCTGACTGCATTTTTAAAATTACCTGAACATTTTTCCTAACTTTTAAAATTGACCACAAAAAACTTTAAAAATACCTTACTTTATTATTAACAATTGCACATCTTTAAAAAAGATGCCTAACAAAAGTTTTTCTTAAGTTAAAAATACCAAAACTACATTGAATCAAATTGTAATATTTGATTTTTTTACCATTTAACAGGTCAAACGCTTTAAATTTAATGCTTATTTAAGTCGAAAATTCAGTGATTTAAAAAAAATAAATAAATATTTTAAGAGCATCTTTTCTTAAGTAAACATGTAGTTATTTTTATAACTTCATTTATATAGAAATATAGTTCAGAAGTTATGAAATTTCTTAAGAAAACCAATATTTTGCTTCTATATTCTGTTTATACATTCCTAATCCATCCATTCATAATTTCATTCCATTATATGAAATCGGTGTTTTGTCAAAGATTTTGTGCCGTATGATATAATGTCTTTCCTTCAACAATTGTAGAGTTATATTTAATTCATTGTTTTTGAAGTTGCCAATTTCATACCAATTTTTTTTTCTTTCATTATAGTGGCAAATAAAGACATTATGTTTGCATTTAAATTGTTTTCAAAATTTCATTACATTTTAAATCTTTATCATAAAGTAAATTTTAACAATGTAAAATTTTTACTGTGCATAATCTTAATCTTGATAGTTTTTTTAATAATTTAATTAAATATCAAAAAGTGGAATGAGAATTAATTAAAATTTAAAATTTATCTCTAAATTATTCCTAAATTTTATATTTTATTTATACACTAAAATTGAATCAAAGGATTGGATTAGAAATGTTTTTTCTTTCTTGATCTCTCTATTTGTTAATTACATACATTAATTATTTATAGTCTGATAATAAAATCTGATTTCTGTTTTTTAAGCCATCAATCAAATATTACAAAGCAGTAATTTTATTTTAACAACTAAAATTGTTTTAACTTTAATTTTGTTAATATTTAAATTAAGTTTTCAAATAACAGAGATTTCATTGAAATTTTTCAGATTAAGATACAGGATGTATCTTAATTTGAAATAAGATAATTTTAAATATGTAAGAGAATTTTAAATATGATTGCAATATAGAATGTTGCTTGAATGTGAAGCTTATGAGAGAGGATGAGCCATTTTGTATACAGGATGCGTCTTCCGAAAAATCTAATCTAAAGTCATGACGCAAATCCGCTTCGGTACTTCCTCCCTTATAGGTGAGAATCATGATCTTCCTCATGTGAATACCAGATATACTTATGCTGTGACTAAAGCAATAAAATATTTGACATGTTTAAATATTGTG
Source organism: Latrodectus geometricus (assembly GCA_026290005.1). Lineage (NCBI taxonomy): Eukaryota > Metazoa > Arthropoda > Arachnida > Araneae > Theridiidae > Latrodectus > Latrodectus geometricus. The sequence goes on from JAPDSC010144202.1 coordinate 4,344, forward strand.
ATAATAAACATATGAAATAAGAAAACATTTAACATATTTATTTAAAAATGCGTTTTCTACAAGATTAACAAGATAAACATCATAGTTTTAGACTACAAGATAAACATTATAGTTTTAGTAAAATAAAATGTTAAAATTAATTTCTGAATATTTTAGATAAATTTTAAGAGAACATTTAAAATGTTTTGTAAGCATAGAGATTTGCATTTTATAAAAATATTTTCATTTTCAATTTGTGAGATATAAGGTTTTCAATACAGGATTTCCTTCAAAAAATTAAATTTTTTAAAATTACTTCTTGAAACATATTTACTAAATTGCCTATGAATAATAAAAGCAGGAAATTATTAATCCAGCTATAATTAACAATTAAATATTATTCTCTGTTAATATCAAAGACAAAAAATGCGAATAATTATTAAAAAATTATTCTAACTAATTTCAGTTATATATTCTAAAAAATATTTTCTAATTAAAATAATAATTATAGTTTCTTATTAAAGTAATTCCTATTATATTTTTTTTTAATTTAAAAGTTGATAATATAAAGTTAATTTTATTTATATATTTAAAAATTATATACAAATATTTATTTGCTTATTAACATTAAGAAATAAAATGTTTAATTGTTTATTTGAATGAAACATCTTTTTCAAGGTTTACCTTAGCAGACTTCAACCCAAATTTAATTAAAATTTATAAATTATGTCAATATTTCATAATATTTATAAATAGAATAATTAAAAATAAATGAATAAAATTGATATTAAATTTATAAGTTCTTATAAATTTATCTGTAAAAATTATCTAAATATTCATATTTAGAATAATTTTATTTAAGCCTGTTATAATGTTTTTAGTTAAAACTTAAAGCATTAGTTGTTTTTAGTTAAAACTTAAAGCATTAGTTTACTAAACTTTTGTTAATTATATTCAAAACTTTTATGTATATTTTAAGCATTTGAAAATTATTTATATATATTTTTTATGAATTAAAATTATTCATATTTTAAAATGTAGCTCGTTGATTTCTACTTAATATAAAATTCAAGTAGTACACTAACATTTCAAGTTAAATCCTCTTTAAAAATTACATCTATAAGTAAATTTACCTAATATTCATGTAAAATTTAATAAATTTACTTTTCTCCTTATGAAAATTATGTGTCATTTCAAAAGAAATATGTATTTAACATATTTTAGTTATTTCTTGCAGTATTTTAATTAACAATTGAGAAATAAAATTATAAAATTTTTAACACTTCTATTTAGCAGTTACATAAACTCAAGCGAAATATAAATACCGTATGATATAAATATTTAATTTATTTTATGACACTATTGGAAACAGAAAGCATATAGTTGTATATCGATAAAAAACGGACCCTAAAATTATATTTAATCATTCGTTAATTTAAATTACTATCAAATTTTAAACAATAGATTTCATTTTAGCAACAAATTAATAATTAGTTTATTATAAAAAATAAATATCATCAAGGATAAAATTGATAAGGAAGTAAACTAGATATGACAATAAATTTTGCCTGAAAAAATATATCACCATTTACATCCTTTATTATTCCAATCAAAAGAATATTGCTGTAGTTTTGAAATATTAGCATAAAAACTATTATAAGTTAAGGGAATAACAATTATTTTGTAAACTGAATGATAAAATTTTTTCTGTTTTTTGTGGAATACCATTCATATATATATTGTTTCAGTTTTAAAGAAAAAATAAGCCTAATATTCCTAAATTAAGAATGTTAATATAATCTCATTATTTATGAAGTCCATTATTAATAGTATGATGTTTATATTTTTGCATGCTGTACATAAATTACAATAATCATGTTCTAAGACAAAAAATGCATCAAATATGTGAAATTAACTAGTTCTGTGTGAAATTTAACAACAGAATTCATTGAAATTATTAAAATTGGTGGTATTATAACTGATAACAAAAATTAAAATTGCTCCGAACCGAATTTATTAAAGCTAATTATTACATAGGCAAGGAGGAAAGGAGACAAGGTGAAATACATGGATAAATCAAATGTAGTTATTTGAATAAAATGATTTATAATAAATATGATTTAAATAAACAGTTAAATTGAGATCTGAACATTAAGGTAAACTGGGATTTTTGTTTCTATCGAAAAATTATAATGTCCCTTTTTTCGCCACAAATAATTATAGTTATAAAAATAACACAAAATTATAACAGTATACCAATTTTCTTTATCTTAAATTAAAAATCAACTGTGTTCTTCTAAATATTGGTAACTAAGATATCACTTGCAAAAATGAAATTAACTGATCATTTAAGGATTTGAAACTGATTATGCAAAATACAGTTTAACATAATGAATGATTACATGAAATGTAATTTTCCATTCATATAAATTTATTATTGAAGTATTCTTCTAAAACTGAAATAAGGGGCGTTTTTTGATAAATGTTCAATTTTTATAAAATGCATTCAATAGCAAGATGCGTACTTTAATTTTTATTAATATGATAATTTTATTACATCTTTATTTTCCCCCGTATTATCACTTAAACCAATATATCATTATATTCGTTTATATTTATGAAACTCTTTATCGCGTCAAGAAAACTTATAAGTTTTTGTTCTTGAAGCAAAATGGTTAACTCACAAAAGGTAAATGTTGTCCTTTAATATTATAACAGTATACAAATTCATGCTTAAAAATATTTTTTAATGTATATGTCATACTAAGCAAACTATATTACTGGTTGTTTTTCTTTTCGTTTCTCCATTATTTTTTTTTATGTGAATTCTGAAAACTATTTCACAGCAGACAATGGAATGCAGTTCCAGAAAGAAATTCTGCAATACTTTAAGAATTTTTTTTTCTAAATCTTCCTCTTGCATTTTTTGTAGATGGTGAAAAAAAGAAAAAAAAAAGAACTGTTGGAGGTGGTAAGGCGAAGCTGGATAATTTGGTGGAGAATATTCCCACCCATCGCATTGTGGCAGCCGAATCAGAGCCGAGTGGTCGACCGTGAGTCTGCCCTTGGATGGTTGTTGTTCTTCAGAAACATACTCAATGAAGCCTTCGTCCGTAATGACAGTGTACTCGGGAGAGCCCAGCTTTGCAGGGGAAAAAGAGATGAAATTATTACTTTCGACTGCGGAAAGAAAGAAAAGCCTGCTAGAAAACAACCAACCAGGAATCTCTCAAGGTCTCGCTAATGATCCCTCTGTTGCGAATTGCATGGAAAAGAAAAGAAATGCCTCTATATCTATCTCTAACTCCAGTTCCTGGACCAGAAACTGAGTTTGGTTCATAGCGGGCTCCATTACAACATCACGATTGCTATCGGATTTCTTTTCTTTTTCTCTTTTGTTGAGTGAAAAACAACACATTGCGTTTACTTACTTTTATTTGTCGCGGTGTTTCTAAAAAAGTGGAAATGATAGTATTTTAAGAGCAATTGTATCTGAAAGAATGTACAGTAAAGCATTTTTAATTATATACAATTATAAACTATTTATGTTTTTGGCCTTTGCTTTTAAATTTATATCATATATGAACCCAAATTCGTATCCTGAAGGAAAATTAAATTTGATTAATGATTTAAAATACGATTTTAAACATTACAACTGAAGAATATTAAGGGATTTCACCCCCTATTTTTAATATTGGTCAGCTCTGATGGCCAATTAAGTGTACATTAACAGATGTTTATATTGCAAAAACATTTAACTAGAGGTTAAAATATTTAAAGAAAACTGTAATGCAAGATAGATCTTAACAAGAACACTCCATATTTTAATCACATCAGACATCAAAAGAAGAGAGCAAAATAATCAATTTATTATAAGTAATCGGATAATAGCAAAACGTGTTTAATAGTAAAGGATATTTATAAATGTTTTAATACATTCTAAAAGAATGAATGATCAAACTCTTAAGAAAGAGATTTTAATGTTATATAATATTTAAGAGAGTGTAATGTACTGGACATTAAAAATAAAATAATAAGTTATATAATTGACAATGACACAAATAAAAACTGCTTATAGAATATAGTCACAAATAAATGATGATTGTCTTAATGCTTAAATTTTTAATCGTATTTGATTATTTACATTACCATTTTTACTAACGTTCTTCATTTTAAAATTTAATGTTTTTGGAAAGAATTCAAGAAATATTTATCGTCAAAAATAATTTTTTGAAAATATCAGTTATATTAAGAATAATTCATGATAATGATATTTAAGATAATTATACAAAATTCATATTATATTAAAATAGGTATCAATGATTAATATAATGTAGATGAAAATTGCGTGTAGAAATAAATTACAATAAAATTTGATGCAATATAGATTTCACTAATAACATACATAAGAGCATATTTCATTTATAGCATACCAATATTTAGTATCCTTTAATATATAAATTATACCTGATTAGCATTAATTATGTAATTTTTTGTATAATACATGTCCATAGAACCACTATAAAAAATTGATTTTTTTAAAAAGCTTATCCTAATAATGGGAGAAATGAAGGCATAACCATTGAAAGTAAACGAAAAATTCAATTTAAACGATAGATTTGGGCTTATCTATTTTAGTTTTATATAATTGAGAGAATCAATATTTTGAGAAGATGCTGTGCTTCATTTTGAAATATTTTAAATTGTATTAATTTTGCTGATAGATTTCAATCAGAATACACAAAACATCAATTAAGAAATTTTTATAATTCGATCTTAAATGTGCATAAAAATTACTCTGATTTAAATATATTTAAAACAAAAAATTTCAAACAAAACACGAAGAAACAATCAATAACATATATTTTCACTGTTGATATAATTATAGCTAGTTATATATTTCTGAAAAATTCTATAAGAAAATTTATTTTTAAATCTGAAACTAACATTAAAAAATGTAATTTTACGGGAAGTACAAAATTTAGCATTTCATTCGATCTATTTTCTTAAGACAATGCTATGTAATGAACAATAGGTTCTTTAAACAATCACAATTGTTTGAAAACTTTCATAAATAATATTAAAATACAATCCTTTTTGTTCTCCCACAAAAATTAAGATATATTAAACTTTATGTCTGATAACTTAAATCGTATTTCTTCTAAAATCTCGTAAAAGATTATGTGTTGTATGAAATGTAATTTTTATTGAAAATTTCTTATTTTAATTTTTATAATTTTATTATTATTTACAAATGTTTTATATTAGTAATAAGCAATCCTTTTTGTTCTCCCACAAAAATTAAGATATATTAAACTTTATGTCTGATAACTTAAATCGTATTTCTTCTATAATCTCGTAAAAGATTATGTGTTGTATAAAATGTAATTTTTATTGAAAATTTCTTATTTTATTTTTTATAATTTTATTATTATTTACAAACGTTTTATATTAGTAATAAGCAAATTTTAAATACACCAAACTCAAACAATGAAGCTTTGAACTCACAAAATGAAGAAAGTCAGTAAAACCCATTATATACCAAGTGCAAACAAAGTAAATGACTTTTGATGATATGAATATTTTCTATAATTACCGCCAATTGATATAATATTAATTTGTCATTACAGTAGATAACTCATTCAAAGATCATCGTTTATGATCACTGACACACAGATATATAAATATTTGTACTATTCTTATTATATTGTGAATGTATTTGAATTTAAGTTATAGCTAATTAAATAATTATAAATAAATTTAATATTAATTTTTTTAAATTAACCTTTTTTTAATATAAATGTATTTTTATCTTATGTGGAAAATTTTGCAGTTAAAAATATGCTATAATCAAAACTAATAGTGCTTTCTCTCTAGAATTTCAGATAACTGACATATTTTCAGGATAAAATAAAATACAATATTGACAGATTTATCAGCCTTCTATTGATCAAATAAATAACACTAAAAAATTTAAAATGACATTAATAACTCGAGTAACAAAAATATTAATTCGAATACTTTTATTCTAAATAATATAAAAATGTAACATTAAATACAAACATGTGTTTTTATAGTAAAGTCATAAGTTTATTATCACAAAGATCTTTTGGTAAAGAAAGTTTATCAACATTACAGTTGTCAAAGTAAAAGTACAAATAGAAATTCATAAATGCTAAAATAATTTATATTCTTTAGAAAGTACATGAAACACGCATTTAATCAATATTAGGGAATGTTATATAAGACTAAGTAAAACATTTTCTATTGAAAATGAAGATTTCTTATTATTTAAAAAAGAAAAGAACTAACTTTCATTTTTTATGAATTCCAAATGCTTTTTGGTATTATTCTACTTATTTATTTTTGAAAATATGTTATAGATATGATCATTGAGATTCTTGCCTTTTCCTTCTACGATAACGGTATTTATTTAAATTATAAAGTACTTCCTAATATTTCCATACTATATAATTCAATTCAAATAATTATTGTTAAATGCTTATACCTAAGTATTTGATAGCTCCTGTAATCAAATACTCATGCATGAAAAGTACAATGCATATAGTTATCAAAGGCAGTTTGATTCAAGCAATTACGCAGATTTACATTTACAACTGATTAACATGTCATTAAATTTAAGGAAACTTTTACTTTTAAACTAGTATGCAATTACTTCTTACGAAGAAGAAAACTTTGAGCACCTGATTTCATTGACGAAAATTATTTTTTCTTGTTTCATTAAATTTATCATAAATTCATCTAAGCCAATTTTACGAAACATTATTCTTAATAGCTAAATCATTTTTTTACCTAAATGTATTATTAAAAGTGACTATTGCATAACCAAATTATAGAATTCTTTTGTGTAAAGCTTTTTTTCATCATTTGCATTACATTGAAAATGAGATCAACTGATACTTATAATGAAATCGAAAATTATTCTTTAAGTACAACCGGAAATTTTAGCATTAGTTAACAATGAAAGGAATTGTAACTAGAGGCATTTCAATATTTCTGACTTAAATTAAATATACATTCTTCGCTCAGACTCATATTTTTTTGTATTTCCTTTCTTCGATGAAATATTTGCTTGATGATTCGAGCTAAACAACACCGAAAATTTAACATTATTTTGAATACGTCAAAAATAAATATACATCAAAATAAAGATTGTTAAACATGCAAAAAATCATATTGGCAAATAATCACTTGGAAGAAGTTTACTCAAATTAAATGTATTAAAAATAATTGCTCATTTAAAATTAAATAAATTAGTATAAATGATATTTCACTTCAAAGCAAAGAAAATATATATTAATATGGGGTGAAATTAGTTATATTGCTGATATTTTATATTTAAGCTCTTGTATAAATATTTTATAGTAGAAATATTATATTATTATCTTTATTATTTTTTAAAATACTTATCTTAATGTGCATTTCAAATTTACCATAATTTTGACTCTTCTTGCTTTCTTACTAAAATTTTCAATGATTTTTAATATAAAATCAATTTTAATACATACTAAATTATCGAAAATAATATTTGTATGTTAAGCGACTTTATAAGTACATTAAAAATTTTCTATTATAAAATTAAATTTTTCTTATATAAAAAATAATGAGCACATTTTGTTCTGAGCAAAAATTAATATTAAATACATTTTAAACAGTAATCCAAAGATTTAAAAACTCTTTAAAAGGAAGAAAAATTTAAATCTTTATTCTCATATTAATTTTTTCTCATTTTCCCAGCTTAAAATATCTATAGAAACATTGAAAATACTTTTAAATATTAGTAAAAAGAATTCAGATAATAAATACTTTTTAATATTGAAAATATAATTTTTTGAATTTAAACAACTAAATGATTTAATTCTTGATAACTAAATAAATTTTATCTTTATTCCCTCGTAAGGCTAAAATTATTTTACAATTTATAGATTTGCGATGGATAAATCTTTAACTTTATATTATTTACTAATTAAAGCTAAACATAATTTATTTTTCAAAAAATTAAATAAAACAATTTCATTTTAATTCAAGTCATCTATTGTTGACTTTAATAATATTAGAATACAATCATATTTTCTATATATTTAGATTGTAAAACTACTAATATAATAATTGCGAAACTTTTAATAAAGTCGAAAAACTGTTTTAAATAAATAATAGAATTTACTTTGAAAAAGATATACTAACCAAAATAATTAAAACATTATAAAAACAGCTTGTTATAAATTAGGAAGTTTAATGTAATAAATATTATTATATATTTCAGTATTTGGGCAATTTTATGTGAATTAAGTTTTCCATATTCAATATCAATTAACTTGAAACTATTCGAAACTTTTTTCCTTTTTTGATCATGGCTTTTTCAGTTATTTATTTTTTGCTTATAACAAATAAGTGAATAAAATTTCCAATTAATTTGAATCATAAATTTAATACATTACATTATAAATTACTTGATACATCAAAACAAATTTTTGATCTGCACAAAAAAGTGTCTAATTAACTATCATAAATCTAATTACTAACATAAGATCTTGAAAACTCGATTAAGTTATATAAATTTAATAATTATTAAAAATCAATAAGATCTAAAAGCAAACTTATTGCTTAAAATCCCATTATATAATTTTTTAATGTTACGATGAACTAAAAAATAAACATAATCAGTTTACTAAATAATCTTTAAATAAATATGCATTTGTTATTTTTTTTAATCGCATTAAGCAATACAAAAGCATCAAATAAAAATATCACATTCTTGGTTTGGTGGTACCAATTTTACTCATATAATTGTTGAATTCAAAAATAACCAAAATTTATCTTTCACCCATATTAATGCCAGATTTTTTTTTAAATTAAAACTTTAATCATAATATTTCCACATTTGAAAGTAATAAAAATTAAAGATCTGTTAAATTTATTATTATTGCTTAATGAAGAAAAATTAAATATTCACAGCACATACTCTACACAATTGTACTCCAACATTTATTCAAAAGTTTAAAAGTGAAATGAAATTATACTTACATTAGTAGTTAATACACATTAGAATCAAGTCATTCTGTTGGAACAAAATGTAAATATAGGAAAGTATTTAATATAATTTTATTTAAAATTTTATAATTTTTAATTGTAAGTTAAAATAAGTAAAAGTTTAATGTTAATATGCAATAAAGTTATCTTTAACATTAAATTTGAATAACATAATAAATAAAAATTACATTTATTATGTTATTCAACATTTATTATTATACATTTTTTATGTTATATACACACAAAATATGATAATGATTATCCAAATTTAAGGCCATTGTGATTTAAATAGCCAAAACTAAAAGGGTTTTACAATTAATATAAAATGGTTTTATAGTATTAAAATACTAATTATTGTATATTAATTATATAATTTTAATTATTGTTTCTTTAGTAATATATTTGCTCTTTTGATATATTGATATTATATTGAAGAGAGTTATTCTTCGTTCTCTTTTAGGAATATAAAAAATCAAGTAACTTAAAACTAATTACGATTGTATAGATTTTATTTTATTTAGTTAATTATTATGTGAATTAAATTTAATTTGCATAATTAATTATTTTACGAATTAATTTGCTTAATTAAACATTGGACTTTACAGCCAGCATTAAAAAATAAGTGTTAGTATTTATCATTTTATATGACAATTCATTTACATGATTTCATAATGATACAACTATCAAACTTAAATAATTCAAAAGGCTAAAAGAGCTTTTGTTTAAAAGAGCACGAAAAAAAATTAAGAGCTTTATTTAGAAAATCAAACGGTGTAAAATCATCTCTTCCCATTAATATAAGAAACTACAAAAATTATTTTTGTAGTTTATTTATATTAAAAATATTCTCATTTAATAATTATATTTAATATATTTTTTATTTTATTTATAATAATATTTAATAAAAATACATAATATATAATTCTTATTTAATAAAAATATATAAAATATAATTACTTGTCGTTGGATGAATATTAAAAGATGTTAAAATTAAAATAAATAATTGTGTTAGAAACTTTAGTCAACAAGAAAGACATCCAGAATCACAATAACTTAAATTAATTTAACAATTCAGAATTTCATGATTATCAAATGTATTTGCTATATCTGTTTACAGTTTCATATGCTCTCTACTAATAACTTAAACAAAGTATAATAACATAAGTTTGAAATAAACAATCAGTAAAAATCATAAATATTTTCTTATGGTACTTCAAAATTTTGCAGCACATTAGCAAAATATTTTTCATTTGACTAAGCTGTTGAACCACAATTTCAAATTGTTCAGGTACTCAATATATTATTTTTATTTTAATTACAAAATTAGAAGTTCAAATGTGACAGGAAGTAAATTAACAGCGTGATCAATATTTAATATGCATATCCGGTAATTGATATTCTCATGCAGTCAAAATTTGAATTTCAAATAAGTTCTGGCTATGTCTTAATTGAATGTGTTTGCACCTGCTTCATCGGAAGTTCGGCAATTATATTTTGTACCTGCAACTGTTTTGGTATTCATTAACCTCTTAGGTTACATTTAATTCGTTTTTTGTGTGTTTGAGAGATAAAATTTTCTTGTGTGTGTGTATCAATAAATCAAATATTAATAAAAATATTTTCATCAATAAAAGTTGTCATCTATTGGATTATTAATAATTAAAAATCTATACATCTGAACATTCGGAATCACTTTTTGATGTTTATTTAATATATATTCCATAATAATTTCATGATAAAAAGTCCTATTTTAATTATTTTAGAAAATATTGAGTTTACTAAAATTTTAAATTAAATAACGATTAAAATGCATATTTACTGAGTATTTTAAACAATAATAGTAGAGAATTTCAAAAAAATTTAAATAAAAACATTCAAAAAGAGAAAATAAAAGGTTTACTGACTAAATATTTTTTATTGTAAATATTTTATTAATTTACAAAATTAATGAATGAGATCAGTTTTAAACAAACACACAGGAAGCTCTAACAAAAATCTTGTAATTGTGCGTTCATTTCACAATTAAACATAATTTTGTTTCATTTATAACTATCAATAAGAACACTACAAGGATAAATACATACATATTTAAAATACTAAAAGTAAAATAGAAAGTACGAGGTGAATAAAAAGTGATACAAAATATCTTTTAGATTTTTATAAAAAAGGAAACTTAATAAGTGTTTAAAAATTAAATAATAAAATAAACTATTTATTTGGGTTTTGATAAAATGTGAAAGTGAATTTTATATTAATGAAATATAATGCTCAAAAAGTTAAACAACCACAAAGTTCTAATCAAACTCTTCTCGAACTCAAAATTCTTGACACTTATACCTAACATCAACAATGTTAATTTAAATTGTGAAAGAAAACAGAAGGAAACGATATACACACAAATCAACATTCATGTCATTAAAAATCAAAATAGGAAGATCAGAAATAGTGAACACTCAAGAATAGAAATTGTGATTTTAGAAGTTTCCTATTTTTATTGTCTCACCTGTAAAATTGATTCCACAGCTAAAATTAAGTGTAAATGGCTTAGGCCATGGAATCGAGACTCCAGAAAATTGAAAATATTATAAGTTGGCAAAAACAATGTTGTTTATGTGATACCAATGATAATAATAATCAAACAAATCTGCTAATAGACTCAAAAAGACTGCTAAAACAAATCTGCTAATGCTTGTTTAAGACAAAACAGGGGTTGTTGCTCAGCTACAAAAACATTTTCTCTTTAAGTTTCAAAATCAGAGATAACTAGATGAAGCATCTTAAGCCAAATCATCTGAAATAAGTTATATCAGAAAGGTTCCAGATAACATCAAAATCTCAACATATTTGATGAGAAGACTTTGTGAGTGATGAAGATGGTAAACTTGGTATAATAATGGGATTTTCCGCCCCCCTAAAAATGCCAGAGTAAATTTTATATATGATTTTGCTTTAAATTATATAAAAGCATTTATTCTTAATGCTTATGCTACTGACAATTTTAGAATTGTTTAAATCTGTATCAAAATTGCATATCGTTTGCTAGTGATAAAAAATACTTTTAAATCATTTACTACTTCATCAAAAACGAGCTGGTTAAAAATCAATTGCGAAAGCTCTTCAAACTGAAAAATTTGAGCTTATGCGAGTTTTGAAAAAAATTCATTGTGTTGTGTTTGTTCTACAAATGACATTTTGTTCGTTGATACTATCATACCGAGGGAAACAAGCTAAGTCCATCTAAAGACTATTGTGGAGGTAATCACGCTACTCTTCCAATTTACAAATAAGTACACTTTTAAAATCGGATTTGATGAGTTGAAAATAAGTAAATGATGACAATATTTTCCAATTTTTGGTTGTATTGCAGATACAACATTTCAGGATAATTCTTATTGTTCTATAAATAGTTCCAAATGAGAAAACTGTCCCCCTTAAAATATTTTATTGATTCTTTGATTTGCTTATTGTCTGACGTTACGTTTCACACAAGGGGCTATTTCAATCGGGGCTTACAATTCAAAATGAATTTCGTACCACTAGAAGTATCCTTGACAAATTTTGGATTTCATTCCAAGAATTATTGAGCTGAAGTTCAGAGGGAAATCATTTAGTTTACAATTCAGTGAAACAATTCAAGCTTCTCCATTCCTGGATGGATTGAAATATATGTATGATATGTGCTACGAAAGATTATATGGACAATAATATCAGATTATGAAGAGTTATTATTTTTGGAGGAGGAATGATAGAACTAATAATTCCAATTTCTGATCAATTCAAATTGCTTCTGTGATTGCCATTGCACAATTCACACACACACCTACACACATAAATTTATGTTGACAGCTGTGATCTTTGATCACCTTACATATTACAAACTTCATAGTGGCTTTTTCAGCACATACTTGGAATAAAGTTTAATTAAGAAGAATTTCTCTACTAATGGCAACTTTGATTTTTACTACGCATTGCGTGTGTGTTACAGCTTTTATATTTTCTATTGGTTTACTCTATCCAATTACATTGCCTTCTTTTAGTCACCAACAAAGGAATTCAATGATTTTTTTTTCGAACAGAATCTCTATAAAAAAAGGTTAAATTATAAATTCACTCTGTACAAAATTAATGCTTTTATTATTTTAATTTGCTTTCTAGATGTTATTAACATATTTTACTGATTTTTAAATCATCTGTATATGAATGATTTATCTGAAAATCTTTAACTTATCCTTAAGATTTTATCTCACAGTATAGGATAAATTATAAAAATTTGAAGTGTGAATTATAAATTTATGAGAGGTAAGTACTATTCTCTAATAAATTCTTCAATATAGAATAAAAAATTAAATAGAATAAAAATTCTTTATATTTGATTAATTTCATCCGTTTATTATGTACTTCAGAACTTAAAAAATATATTTTTTTAAAATTCAGAATTTTTAAATATTTTGAAACATTTTTAAATTTATTTTGAAATTTAAATGCTTACTAGCAAAATAAACAAATTTAATTTTTTCTACATTATAAACAGCATTTTACAGTGCATACAGACATGAAACATTTTAATAGCCTTATTATTTTACAATTATCACTGATAGTGTTATGAAAGGTAAGGCATTAGATATCATTTTTCACGTAGAAAATTAAGTGAAAGCTTTCCTTTTTCAAAAATATCTAGCGCTTTTTTGTTCATAAATATGTTTTCTTCCAATAATGACAAAAAATTATTTCTTCCTAACAATAATGTTTTAGTTTTCTATTATTTGAAAATATGAGAAGATTCTAATTCGTTCGAATAAGAAATATATTGACATATGATTTAAAATTCATAACTATTAATGTTTTTATTTATGTTTGGTTCCTTAATAGTATTAATAGGACTGTATTAATGTAATTTTTTACTTGCTTTTTAGAAGTTGTAAAAATTCCTTTTTATATTTTGGGGAAATAAATTTTGGTGAT
>JAPDSC010144202.1:18735-31165 GCA_026290005.1 Latrodectus geometricus
ATTAAAATTACTTAAGTATTAATATTTTTTATTGAAAAATAGTTACCAAATTTTAACAGAATTTACATATTAAAATAGCTTATTTAATTATTTGTAGCTAACACAAGATTAAATTAGTTGTTTGTGAAACTTGAAAAATGCTATTTCAAAAAACAAATTTTGATTAATATTTAAGATATTGAACAGTCAAAGCCTTGCTGACATCTTTGATGTAGTTTGTCAAACCATTGTTGTGGTTTCATGAACTTTTTAATAAAATACTAAAACAAAGCAATTTGCGAAACTTTCATTTGATACTAATGCAAATGGTATTGCAAAAAAGAGAATTTGTGGTATATCTAAATATGCATCTCACACTAAATATTTATATGGAGTATTTGTCTAATGTTTTCCAGAGAATTATTTGAGAACTCATTTAATCAAGTAATTGAAATGTACTTTAACTCTTAGTGGATATTTTTCTTTAATACTTAGGGTTTTCATCTTCAGTTCTATAATTTTTCTCAAGTAAATTACAAAACAATCGCAATCTATCATTTATTCAAATTTTTAAATATATATTTCTATCAACGTTTTCAAAAGATAAACTTCAAATTATACCATCTGCTGAAAATAATTACTGGAAAACAGCTGTTTAAATTTTCAAAAAACGCACAGCTGTTTCAAATAAAATGAAGATAATTGAAGGTAATTAACTAATTTGCTTCATAATTTTTCCAATAAGATAATACTCCTGCCGGAAATTAATGTCATTTCCTATTAAATGAGTGAATCCAATCAATAGTAATAAATACTAAACTAAACATATATTAAAACTAATTAAAAATGTTTTCAAAAGAAAACGTGAAAACTAATTAGAGATATTTATTTTAGGAGATCTAAATATATCTGAAGAATAAAAATATTATTTAAATCTGCATAAATATAATAATTGTGCATTCTTTTTAATGAAGTTATAAACCGGAATTAGTAATTAGGAATAACAAAAATGTAATTAGGAAATTATAAATTACGAACTTGCGTTTCTTTGAACGAAATGGACATTGGTTTTAAAGTTCTCCTGAATTTTACAAGTTATTTATAATTTTACAAGGTAAGTCACTTTAAATAAATACTTATTATTAAAAAGCAGAATAAATGAGTATCATATGTTTTTAAATTTGATTTTAATTTCCTTAA
Organism: Latrodectus geometricus; assembly: GCA_026290005.1. Classification (NCBI taxonomy): domain Eukaryota; kingdom Metazoa; phylum Arthropoda; class Arachnida; order Araneae; family Theridiidae; genus Latrodectus; species Latrodectus geometricus. The sequence goes on from JAPDSC010144202.1 coordinate 19,915, forward strand.
TGTAAATTAAAATATGTCAAGATCACGTATCTTGGTATATTTTAAGACTAAAATAAAATATAATACTCAAATAAAATATAGTAAATACTTGAACAAATAATAAGATTATTATGATCAAAGTGATATTCAAAGTGAAATTTTCATAAGTTTTTATTAAAATGTTAAGATTTTGTGACTTGTATAAGGTTTAATTAAAATTGAGTTTATATTTAAGAATTTATAATTCCAACGTTCAGTGAAATCACTTAAAAAATATTTTTTCTTCAAAAATTCATTTTCATACTAATAATATCATTTTACACCTAGCATAAATATTTTACGTATTCATTTTTACATAAGAAGGATTACAGTAGATTTAGTTATCTATAACACGAAAGAGAGTTCTATGTTTCAATATAATACTATAATTTATAAACAATATTATATACTTTTTGTCTATAAAATTTGAACAATTATTTAAAGCAAATATAGAAGGTACTTTTCATGTAATAAAAAAGCTATTTTTCATGTGCCAATATTTAAACTGCTTATTATTTCTAATTCAATCCACAATTTATATTTTTTTAATTTATGAAACTGAGTTATAATCTATACCTGATTTTGCTACAACAGGCAGCATTTAAATATGCTTTGTTTAGTTAACAAATCATTAAAATATAATCTTGTTTGTTACCTAATAGCATTTTTTAACGATAGTGCATTTGAGTAAATAAAATAAAAATATGATAAAACAAGCTGATAATGCACCTAAGATTAGTACAATAAGGTAAAATAAAAATCGCAAGACTGAAATTTAGACAAATTCAAATTTAAAATCTGAAATAGGTTAAATTAAGAAAAGAAAAATTATGTTTTTTTGTCAGTTGTTTTTAGCTATTTTTATATAAATAAAACTTGGCTAAAAACCCAGGCAACTAAAGATTCAATTTTAAAATCTGGAAAGAAAAGAAATCATTATTTCTTTTCTTTAATATATATATCTATAATACATAGCATTATATGTAATATATGTTATGTAAAATATACAGTTATATTCTAGAGCTAATTTTGACGTCTTTGTAAGCCGTTACAAAATAATTAAGCCGCCGATCTCAATGACCGTTAACAATCAAGCTTTGATAAAAAAAATTCTATTCTTACTCATTATAAGGAGGATAGAATTTATTCTAAAAATAATACTTAAAAAGATCTCCACATCAGTAAATTATGAAATGATAAAATAAGAATCATGTATCATTTTTAAAAATCTTGTTTTAGATTCATATTATTTTTCATTTATCTATTGAAATATGCATTTTTAAATTAAATGTTTTGAATTAAATGAATACTTACACAATAAATTTAATAAAATTTTTATAAATTATAGATTAAATTTTAAATGTTGTTTTTATTTTTTGCTTAATTAAAAGAATATAATTCAACAATTTTGTCATTTTATTTTTACTATATGTAGTTATTTCTTTATATTTTTATTATATAACTTTAGAAATTCTCATTTTTATTATTTTTAATAGTTTCATTTTTATTTGAATTTATCTTCAATTTTATTTTTACCATGTACCATCCATTATCAATTAATGTGCAGAATAATTAATTGCTGCACAAAAGTTATATGTACAGTACAATTTTTAGTTTACTTCACATTTCAATATATTAAATGCATTACTTCTTGAAGCAAATAATCATAACATATGTCGTAAATAAAATGGCACTTTCATTTACATACTCATTGGAAAATATAAATATGAATAAAGATTACTATAATATATAGAATAGTTGGAAAAATTATATAAAATTTAAACATTTCTGTATCATATATGCAAATATTAAGGCAGATTGAAATTTACAGAATGTATGAAAATTTAATAATTTTTCCTTGATTATTTATTATTTCCTTGACTATATTTTAAAGTCATTATGCTCACTATTGCCAAATAAATGTTCACTATATTTTTTCATACATATTTCTATTCTTTGTACTTCAATTCCGTGTAAGAAGATTTTATGCACAATAAATCTAACAAAAAAAGGTTTTATATATTTTATGTAAATTTTACATATATGTATAAGAAATGTCTGAAATTAAATTTTAAGTGATTTATACTGTGAATAAATAAGATTATTTAAGCGTAAAATTTTTATAAAATAAATATTTTTAATTATTGTTTATTTAAAAGTTTAATATTCTTATAATATTTATAGTCATAAGTGCAAAAATTTTTTATAAAGTTGTAAAAATATATAATTGTAACAATATTTGAACATTGTTACACAAAATGTGCTTCTTTTATTGTAAAAAACTTACGTACGTAATTTTCCTATAAAATATCTAAGTGAATGGAAAAAATACATCTTTTTTGATTATTTTATTGAAATTCAAAACATGAAAATAAAAACAATTTAGGCTAATTTTTCTTTTGATAATAAAATATGTTTTTATAAGCAATTCAATGAGAAACACTTGAACCTGTGCTTTAAAACTTTAGTATCTGATTTATCAATGATAATAAAATTAGAAACTGCTGAAATTCACTTTATTTATTCAATTGTTTGATTTTTTGGTTTATTAATATCATTTAGTGGACAGCCTAATGAAAAAAAGACTTATAAAACATTTAACATTCATCAAACATAATTTTATTCTGGGAAGAATTTTCATTGATAGTGAACCTTCATGTTAATTAGAAAAATAATCCTGGAAAATTTCTAAGCACTATCTTTTTCAGATATGCATGTAAAACGCAAAATTTTATTTCTCTCTCTTTAATCTATTAATTCTCTCTCTCTAATTGTTCAGCAATGATTGTTTGCTCAGCAATTGATAATTGTTCAGCAGCTTGTTATCTTCTAATCTGAAGAACACAGAAAATCATGGCGAGCCAGTAAAATTTATTGTAAGGAAAGGTAAGTTATGTTTGAAGTGATTTCTCATCAAAACAATAAAATTCTTTAAGTTAATGTTGAAATAGCAAAATAATTCGATTTTTTCTAGTAAAAGTATTAAAATTTTACATAATTTTAAAAACGTTTCTAAGCAACTAAGAAAAGAGAAAAAATTGTAATCATTAGAACAATTTCTGAAAAGTAATTAATAGTATAAATTTCAAAGTTACTGTTATAAAACTTATACCATTACTACACATAAAATAAATTAGATTTCAAGACACATTTTAAAACAAAAATTATAAATTCTTCCTAATTTAAATTATTCAACAAATAATAATCAATTTAAAAAAGGAAATTTTATTAAATGAGAAATATTTTAAATATTTGTTAGAACCGTTTAATAAAAGTAAAAACTCTTTAATTGTTTTATACTAGAATTTCTCTTTTAACTTTAATTAGAATTTTAAACTTGAATCCGATTGATTAAATAAAAAAGTAGCATATTCCTTAAAACTTCGATTCCAAATTTTTTTTGTTATAAAAAAACTAGTGTAAAAAATAATGAAAAAATAGAGGTCAAAGAAGGAAAAATTCCGAAAAAGTAGGAGCAAAAGAAAAAATGTAATTGCACCAAAAAACTATGTTGCTAATCATATAAGTGAGTAGATTCGGAGTCTAAATTAATGAAAAGAAGAAATGTAAAAGAAAAAATATTAGTTCGTGAAAACCCCTCACTGTATGCACAAGCCATTGAACAGAAAAAATTCTAGTGTACGCGTGCTCAAGCAAAAGAGGAGGAATCTTTTTTTTTCTTTCCAGAAAAAACAATAAAGTAAAGTGGTAATGCTCAGGTTAGATTAACCGTAATTCTCCGTGGCTAAAAATTTCTTAACTTTTTAATATTTTCTTCTTGTGTAATTTAATATATGTACGCTTAAGTTAATCTCGAAAACAGTATTTTTTTGTTCTTTACTTTTTGTTAGGACAGTAAAAGCTGTTCACGCTTTGTTTGTCGATTCCCTTCGGATTTTGACTCCAACATCATTTACGAGATGTACAACAACATAAAAAAAAAGGATTGCATTTTTTTTCTTCATCAATACAGATTTTTTATCTTAATATGTGTTAAAAAGGTTTTCACCTGAGTTTAGCACTAGATTGAGCATACTGTAAGTGAAATTAAATTATAATATACTAGAAGACATAAAAAATTTTGTTTTTGTGCACTACTCATTTTTATAATCAGCAAACAAGTTTTATAAAACTTTTTATGTTATAGTCATTAAATATTTCCTAAAAAATTCAAAATGGTATTTGAAGTCTATTTGAAAAAGAGAAAATCTTTTCATTATAAAAATATTTTACATTAAATTATTTTACGCTATAACATTATTCAGAATTAACTTAAAATGCTTATAATTCTAAGTTAATTGTGAATAGTATGTTTGTTTATATACCTTTAAAGATAACAAAATAAATACCTTTCAAACTGATTTGATATTAATAAGACAATTTTACATTATTACATTAAACTACTCTTAAAAACTTTTCTCATACTTTCCTGAGATGTTTGTTTCTCGTTCTACGAACATGTTTTGCATATCTTGTTTTGCATATCTTGGTCTTGGTCACATGTTTTGCATATATTGAGACCTAAAATTTAAAGCGGAAAAATCCAAGTTTGAGAATGAAATAAAAGAGCATGCCAAGACAATAATTATGATGTCATCAAGTTAGGTACTCTTTACAGCATCTAATTTAATAGTAAATTTGTATTCTATTTGGAACGCACAAAAAATAAAAACTAATGAATTAATATTTTATGCTATGCATTTATATCCATTAGATAATTTTTTATTTATTTAAACTTTATTGTTGATTTAAAAATCATCTAGATAAGAGAATGTTCTATTAACGTAATTTTAATACAAAATAATAGGGAATTTGTAAAAATATATTTCTATTTTTAATAAACTAAAGGGTTTATTATTAATTTAGTCTTATATGTGAAATTTTATCTAATTAATAAAACAAAAATATAATAAAAGTTAAAAAAAACTAATAAAACTGGAACTATGTTTCAAATTTCGAACTATATTATTTCTGAATAGTTATATAGATCATAAAATAATTATGTTAAATATCAAACTAAAATTATGCAAAAAAATGGATACATTAAACAAGATTAATAATAAATTAAATTGCTAAATTTTTGTGCAATGTTTATTGATGTCTTTACATTAAATAGGTTGTAATATGTTATTACTTTGATTTTATTTTATTTTAAATTTTAATGTTGTTTATCAAAAAGTAAACCAAATTTTATTCAAAATTCTAAAATAGATTAAAAATTTCATTAAATTTTTAAAAATTTATAAGGTACATATCTTTTAAAATCTCATAATTTTTTACGCACTTGTTACTTATTAAGCTGTACGGACATAACGTTTGTGAGATCTAAATTGTATATAATGCAAACAAACATCTTTAATAATTCCTCAAAAGAAATTTATGTATCCATGACATGAGCAAAAACCATTCAAATTTTAAGATTAAACCATCGCAAAATTTAAAGCTAAGTTTTTTACTCTTGTCTAGTAATTTATTTTTTCCCCTCTAGCCAATACAGAATTCTCAAGCTGTTGTCTCCACCCCTTTTTATTCTTTCCCATCAGATGCAAACACAGTTACGTAAGCTCCATTCATAATTGATAATTTTAAACAGGAGAGGGTTAGATCCCGTCTCTTCCCGTGCCGCAGTCTCTGCGATAGGTCGAAATTGTGGGTGACATATGTCGCTTGGGGGCTTTAGCTAAGAGACATCTGTTATTATGAATGGATTAATCGCCAGTGTGTGTCGGAGTTTTATCCCGTGATCCTGTAGTTGATACACCCATTTCCTATCCTCCCTCTTTTCATTGCCCATCACTGAACACGTCACGTGATTTTTTTTATTGTTGAAAATTGAGTTAGTAACAATAAATAGTTAATAACAAAATTTCCCAGAGGATTGAAAAAATATATTAAATATAGTTATATAAATGTTTGAATGTTACATGAATGGGTGGAATACATATATATTTGTAAAATTGTTTTACCATATTTATGTGACACAATAGAATTAAAAATGAAAAATTTACAAATTGCACATACTAAATCAAAATACTTTATGCAAATTTTGAAATTTACTCTTTTTTAAAATCAAATAATTCCTAAGAATTAGTGCCTAGAAAAGAAAATTCTTCCAGAAGTTTTATTCAAATACGTTTTTCTTACATTAACTTTTTCATTTTAAAATAGTAAATTTTTGATTTTTTTTTTAAATGGAAGAAATAAATAACGTAAATGCAAACCTATGATGTTTTTGCTATTCTATGAAAAAAGAAACTGCAAATCTAAAAAATAGAATAAATTTACCAATGAAATTAATTAGAAAGTTAAGAATAAAATAAATTAAAAGGTTGCTTTTAATTTTGAAAATACCACAGTATAAATTTTGCTGTAAAAATCGTGAGACCCAAAGGTTGTTAATTATAATTAACTGATGAATTAAAATGCCTTAATTCATTTTAAGAACCAAAGTATTCACAAATATGTACTTTGACACATGTGTCCATTTTAAAAATATATATAGAATAAATATATCATATTTAAGTGATAAACATGTGCACACACACACACATATATAATTCAACAATATGCGCATCAGAGATTGCGGAAATGATGATTCATCATAATTAACCAATTTGGACCATATTGGAAACTAGGTTTGTGAGGAATTATTTAAGATGGGGTATCACATAAGCTAAATGAAAAAAATTTTAATTATCCATTCGTCATATGCACATTTTTGTTTTGCACGCAACAAAATCGATCTCTTCTTGAACCCGATGTTAACAGGGGATGAAATTTGAATTACCTATGAAAACATCATAGGGAAAATTCATGTAATGAACCCAGAAAATTTGCCCCTCTACATCTACCTTGAACCTGATCAATAGAAAGTTGTTTATAGGGAGAGACATTCGAGGACCAATACATCTTGAGCTGTTAAAATCAAACTAAAAGCTAAATTCGGAGAGCTACTGTCAGTTAAAAACAGCAATCTAAGAAAAGAGGTTGGGGATTTTCAATAGGCAGGACAGCATGCTGCTTCATCACAATGCTAAGCCACATGCTGCTTCGTGGACTCGTCAGAAAGTCCCTGAACTGGATTGGGAAATTTTGTCACATCACCATACTCTTGGACCTAGCCCCTCCAATTAACACATGTTTCTGTCTTTACAAAAGTTTTTTCAGGGCAAAAATTCAAGAACAAAAAATATATCTGACACGCACTGGTTCAATTTTCTGCCTCTAGATACATTTTTTTTTAAACGGGATATACAAATTACTATCGCACCGGCAAGATAAATAATGATGGCAATTATATTATTCAATAAAGTTTAGTCAAGGTATGAAAAAGTTATTATTTTGTTGTTTTGTTCAAAATCAAATCACATTGGTATATTCTAAAATTAATATTCAATTTAAATTTTAGAAAAACACATTAATATATTTTTACATTTACACAGACATGTATATTTTAGTAAGATGACAAGAAAAATGTTGATAAATATACTACTTTATTTTGTAGCCTCCCTTCACCAGCTCAAGGAAAATTTTTAACATCTTCTTGTATAGACAGTGAGTTTATCTCATGTCATCTCCCATCAAGCATGCATCTTTCCGAATACAGCATAAATTTAATTTGACATTCATGTTCGAAAATTCCTGAGCGATGGCGGGTCATTTGAATATGAAAGAGTTGAGTCTTCGGCCTGTTTCCTGCTCTGTCAACTCTTCCAGGGGCCCATTCACTCCCGATGGCGTCGGCAGGCCTTCCCTTCATTTATCAAAGTTCAGCCCCTGAAAGAGGATTCACTAGTAATCTGGAATTAAGAGAAACGCTAGCGGTTCCAACAGCTCGAAGTGGCATTAGCTTCGTGTGCGGAAAAGTCATAAAAATAAAATAAAATCCAATTATAATTGATCTCTTTTACTAAGTCCAGTAGCTTTTTTTTATTTTATAAGTTATTGCTGTGATTCTATACCTTCTTTAACAAAATTTTGCAATGCAGAATATTGAAAATGAAATAAAAAATGTGTTTAACTTTATAAATTTAATTATCTTAGCTTAACTTTGATAATTAACGTAGCTTAACTTTGCTTTAGTAATAGACATAAATTCGTGATATTCATGAAGTACTGTCGAATTGAAAGGAATTCAATAGTTCATGAATTATTTAAGATAACAAGTGTTACGAGAACACTGTATCACGATTTAAACAAATGTAAAACTATACAATTTTGAAAAATAATTCTCTTTATTTTATAAATTTAACGTTTTAACTAATTCATAAGCAAAAATTATTATTTCTTATAAAAAACAATGTTTTTGTTAATGTATCTTATACATAATTTATAACTTTTCAGAGAAAATAATAAGTGTTTAAATAAATCCTGACACTTTATGCAGGTATTAATGTTTACAGCTAAGAATGGGGGGGGGGTTATTTCGAAAGATTACACAAATCCATGTTTGAGTAACGAAATGAATGCAAAAACTATTAAAAGGAAGGCCAATGCATTAGTTATTCGGCTACTTGTTAGGTATTACAAATAAAAAAATATCAAAATACTTATTTTAGTGAACTATGCACAGAATTTCTGTTCTGCCTAAGTTCTTAATACATTATGCATAACTGTGTAGTGTATGGTGTGCAATTGTAATTATATGTAATTAAAGCAATATTACGTACCTTCAATTTTAAGAATTTTAATAAAAACTTGTGAATATTTTATTTTTGAAAAATTTTAATTTTCTCAAATATTTGGATTGTGACATAACAATATTTATATGTATTCATATAAAGGTATATATATTGATAGTAATCCCACAATTTTGTTTGATTATACAAAAAATTATTAAAAGTAATTATGAATCTCTTTTTACCATTGGCTTATATATAATAATTTAACGTTGATTGTTTGTTTCATTTAATTTTTTAAGTGCATAATTCTGATTTAAAGATTAATGCAAATGAAGAACTATTTATTAATGTAACCCTGACAATTATCTTATATACATATGCTAGTTCACAAGGTAACATTTCTGATTAAAGTGAGTTATTGGTTTATATTACTTACAAATAATAATTGCTCGAATAGAATGTAAGATATTGAACAGTAAGTTATATTCAATAGGTTTCATGAAAAACTTTATTTTAAACTATTTGTTTAAAGTAATACTGTACTAAACAATTTTTTCAGCTAGCATTAAAATTATCTCATTAAAATCAGGAGATTAATTCTCCAAATTTTTGTAACAGATAAAAGTAACAATGTTTATTTTTTCTAAACTTTTAAAGAAGTACTTTAGACAATACATTTCAAAAAAGTAAAATGGCTATCTTAAGTGTGATCATTTTAAATAATTTATGAGTAATTGGATTCCTTGTAATTTAAGAGTATTTACCAAATATCACATAAATCCATGTCTTTTACTAAAGCAAACTTTAAAAGTTAAACTACGAAATAAATAAATTTATAAAGTTTTATGGACTCTTGAACACAAAATATTTCAATGATAAAATGACAAATCTGTTAATTGCTATTAATTTATTTACTAATAAAAGTTAATTAGTATATTTATTTCAAGTTAAATGTAACTTATTTACTAAATAATTTAATTTATAAATTTTTGGAAAAATAATTGATGAAAAATATACTAATTTTGTAAAATCTTCTACTTATAAATATAATTTATTTGCCAACACATAATTTCCTTTTATGTATATGTTATTTTTAAGTACATATTTCATGAGATACACAAAATTTTTATAAAATTTTTTCTTAGAGAAAATTAAATCTCACAATTTGAAAACAATATTATGTAGTTTTTAAGGAATACTTAAAAATAATTGCTAGTTTAACGTAATCAAATTTTTCTGCAATTTCCAGCTAAATTTCAATTATATGGGTTTTTATCATTCTCAACAATAAAATTAAATAACATATAAAAATTTTCTTAAATACAGAAAATAACTTTCGCATTAAAAAGCTTAAGCATTTGATAAAAGCACACTTTCAATTCAATTTATTCTTAACTTGTAATTAACAGTTAACTTTTTTACTCTCAAATATATTCAAAACTGCGTGACATAGACAAAATATTAAAGAAAACAAATCCTGTAAGGAAACGCAAATATCTTCATTCATCTTATCTTAATCAAGCAAGAATAGCCTATTTGCTTAAACCCTATAATTTTAGTGGAAATTAAGTTAGAGCTTAGTATATTGAAAAACATGACTCTAAGAAAGTTTATCCCTAATTTTCAGTATTCGGGAGGTTTTGATTCTGCACAACATTATTCTTTTTCATATAAAACGAGCTGTTGAAGTAATATTAAAGATATGCTTCTTTTAAAGGTTATTCCCACTTATTTTTAGACTAACACCACTTATTTAGTATTTAAGGAAGAATATAGGGTGTGTTGTAATGATGCAATTTTTATTGATCTTTTCCGATAAGGGGCCCATTTTAATTTACGTTATAGCTGCCATAAATATAAAATATTTTATGACATGAGATGATATCTTTAAGAAGAATATTGTAAATCAGATTACAGGAATAAAATGATAGTAGAACGAACACTTCGTTTCAACAGAAAATAATAATATAAAATTCCCTTATTTCAACTAGCATAAACACAGTCTTAAAATTACGTTTTTATCATAATATGATTACATTATTCATAATGTAGTAAAGAATTTTTATTCATACTTTGCTTATGTAAGCATTATTTAACATCATTTTTTCCTTCAGTTAATGTTTTATAATTTCCTAACAGATTATTTTCGCTCATATTTTAATCTTGAGTAATTTTATTTGACAGATATTGTGGTGAATAGTTTAAGTCTATCTCTTAATTTATGAGAAACTATGTAAAGTTAAAATTGAAGACCTGTTTATGGTGTAACAATTTGTACTGAATTTATAAATTATTAACATTTTTATTTTACATGCATCTAGGTTTGTCAATTTTTTTATTACTAAGACAAATTTATTTTTTGTATCTATGATTTAAGGTAATTTTAAATAAGTCTGTGATTTAAATGATTAAAATCTTTTTGAATAAGTTATTAGGACATATTTTGAATGTAAAGTTTTTCTATTCAAACCCTGAGATAAACAGATATTTTTATATTTAAGTCATTATAATATTGATAAATATCTGTAAGTATTAAATTTAGGTATTAGGAATAACGAAATATTTAATTTTAAATAATCCTGAAATTTTGAGACATTTTCCAAAAAAAAAAA
>JAPDSC010144202.1:41165-79995 GCA_026290005.1 Latrodectus geometricus
TTTTTATATTTTTAATAAAATTTTATCTTTAATGAGCCGGCACATAAAAATGTCCTTATTTATTTATTTATTCCATAAGCAATTTTCAAATTCTACTATTCTTTTAAAAAAGTTTTATAAAAATATGGATACAAAAACAAGATGTCCAGTATTAAAATAAAAGGAGAATATCTTGAGAAAAATAAATAAATTCTTTTTCTGTTTCGTTGTATTTTCAAGAGGCGTATATATGAAAATTTCAGAAATTTATCAATATAAAGTTCTATTTCTTGCTGTACAATGAAAAGAATCTAAAAAGTATGTTGGACATAAGTGCTTTTATACTTATTTCAAAAAATGCAATCATTAATTTACATTATACGTCACTTAAGTGAATCAAATTTTATGTCAGAATTTACCATCTACATTTCTTTCTATAAAAAATGAAAACTTTTCCCATTTCTAAAGGGAGGACAAAAATAAAATATTTTCTGCAAAAGATTCAAATTGTGAATTTCTCTCTTATATTTTAAATCTTTTTCTCTTAAACAGAGCATATTTCTAAGAAAAAACACGAGAAAAAAGATTATTCTTCTATTCACCAAGTTGACAAAAAAAAAAAAAATACAATTGTTGCAACATAAAACAGCTGAAAGCATAATAAATTACTGACGAGAAGCCTTTTATTTTGCATTAGAAAATATTCAGTTGCTTTTTTATATAAAACTCGTGTCTTCTATAATTTTTTCGGGCTCTTTTATAATCAGAAAATAATATTTAAATCTGAATAAGAAAAATATATTATTAAGCAAATTTATTTTATAGTATCATAAAACTAATGATAAATCTGTCGGAAAATTAAACTCTATAATTGCAAATACAAAAATTTTCAAGAATATAAGATAAGAATAGTGTTATATACATACTAATAATCTGGCAAAAATAGAATATTTTTATCGTAACATTTTATCACAAAATAAATGGACAAGTTTAATCTCGGTAGAATAATTTAATGAAAGTGTAAAATAGTTTTAATTATTTTGTCAAATGATTAAATAAGTAAAAATATTTCTAAAAAATTTACAGCTCAGCAATATAACTTCTGTATATTGCACAAATAATCAAATAATACTTTCCTTTGATATTTGTAATTATAGTACTAATACGCATCATTAATTATTTGAGATTGAATTCGGAAACATTCAATATAATATAAAGTTTATAAATTAAGTTTTTTAAATCAACCAAAATAAAATAAATCATGATTAATTTTAACTACTCTAGGATTTTAATTCATTGATAGAATTCAAGAAATACTATTTTAACAAATTTTATATTATATTTCAAATTAGATTTGAAATTTTTAAAAATGTTTCAAATTGTCTTAATAGTTTATTGCATAAATACGTTTCCTAGTGAAAAAAGGTAATTTGACTCTCAGATGAACAATTTATATAAATAATTTTCTAACTTGAAAAAAATGTACTTAAATATGTTTTTAAGAACTTTTACTTTTGTTTGAAGTTACAAAAACTCAAATTATCATTTACAGTTTAGACATTTCAAAGCACGTGCAATAATTATAGTTTAATGATGAAACTAGACATAATATTTAATATCTTAAATTTTTAAACTGAAGCAAAAAATAAAATATCTAATGATATATTCTGATAATCATAAATATATGGATATCATTTACATTAGTTTTCTTAGTCATCCATCCATGTTAATTAAAATGGGATACTTAACGAATTTATAGATTTGATTTTTGCATTTCATTGCAAAATCAATCTAACACATAAATTTTAAAATTTTACAAAAAATATGGATATCAATAGTAGTATTTTATCTACTTAGTTATATTTTTATTATTTTTAAGCATTTCGTCTACTAGAGTTTAATGAAATCTTAAAGCGTGCTCACAGTTAGGTAATGCACTAATTTAATAATACAAATAAGTACGTTATTAAATTGTGAGCATATATATTTATATATATATATATATATATATATATATATATATGTATGTATGTATGTATGTATGTATGTATGTATGTATGTATGTATGTATGTATGTATGTATGTATAATATTTAACTAAGATAGAAGCCATTAATTTAGCCTGGTGATTTAGTAGTTGCGTGTCACGCTCACAAAACAAAGGTCCGATGTTCGATCCTCTGGGCGACGGGGCAAGGCCAATTCAGTCTTTTATCTCGTCAGTGGATTGATATAACTGAGTACTAAAGAGGCTTGGGAACTAAATACTGGGGTTTTTGCTTTAAGCTGACCACCTAACCAGGACATACACTTCCCACTCCAGAGACCTCGACCGTAGCATTAGCTCTCATATGAGCTATCCTGCCACTGAGTTTTCTTAAGTAACTGTTAAATTATTTTTACTTATCCAATTATTAGCTTTTAACATATAATGTAAATGCTTTCTCCAATGTATACTTGTGAGATAAGAGCCTCTCATGTAATTAGGAATTAGTCGGATCAATACTAGACTAGTCGAATGTCTTTCATCTGAGAGAGATCATGCCTGCCGAGGGTCAATGTTTAAAAACATTGATACTGATATGTCGTGGTTAGACCTTGTCCCTTGATTATGTCTCAAAACTATGATGCAGTTGAATAAAGTTTAATCTATTCATTTGATAGGCAACTAAAAACGTGTCATTATAATTTAAATTTTAAGTTTCAAATGAACATATATAAAAATTTAAAAACAGTGATAAAAATATTTAAATTTAATTTTTTATATTTTTAAAATTTACTACTGAATTTTATTTTTTTTAAAAATTTTTCAGTTTGTTTCTCTTAGTTTAATGAATTTGCGTATGGCTAACAACATATTGATTTCATGAACTACAAATATATATAAGCAAATAACCTAAAAACCTTTCCTATTATCAGTTAGGTGTGCGAATTTCGTACACTAATTTAATTTATTATCATAGAGGAAAGTTCTTGCACAAATATTATAATTTTTTTAAAAAAATGTTTATATATATATATATATATATAGTTAATTTTTCTATTCACTCATTGGTAAAGATTTATCGTTATATTAAACTTCTGGCTTAAGAAAGAAGTATACAGAATAACTTATAGACTATGCATGTGAATATAAAAAACGTTATATGTGAAATTACATAGAAGGTACAAAATATTATATTTTTTAATTAAAATTTTAAAACACAAAATTGTTGTAATCTATTTTGAAATATTAACTCTTTATCGCATTGGTTCAATATTTTTTTTAAAATTGTGATGTGTACAAAAAACGATATGTGTAAAACTCTTTTCTCGAAAAAATTCTTGTAGAAAGGCTACAGTAGTTTTCTGTTATTGATCATCAGTATCTACATATAAGAATTCAAAGATCATGGTAATTTGCTATAAAATTCCGGATAACAACGTGTGAATTTGTATTCACCAATTATTAACTTCCGTGGAAATACGCAGCGTGGTCTGGTAGAAATTCATTATCTGGTTGGATTGGTGATATTACTAGTAAAGGTAAAAAGACGTAAACGAAAAGCTATTAAAATGAGTAAAGAAAATCTCTAGCTGTTCAGAGAACCAAAATTTTTCAAAGTTTTAGAAAGTATTGCATACTTATCGGGGACCTATAGTAGTAAGATCATAATTTTAAAAGCGGAAAAAATAGATTTCATTCCGTCATTTTATAACTAAGAAACAAATGCTCTTTTTTTACGTGTGGTTACACAGTCACAATCTAATCGTTCATGATACGGTTACTCATTATCTATAATAACAAAACCAAAATTACAATTATTTTTAAAAAATCTTAAAAAGTTTAGATTTTTTTGATTTTCTATTAAGTAATATCAAAGTATAAGTGATTAGTAATATGAAAAAATCAATTAAGATGATATAATCATAGTGAGTAATTGATAATTGTCACCACAGTGTTATAAAATAAATCCAAAAGAAATCAGTATAAAGATTTTTAAGGAAAAACTTTTTAGCAACTAAAAACCATATTTAGGGTATATGATTAAAGTATTTAAAAAAAGACATATTGTGTTTTACTCGTATCCTCAGCCTTAATGAATCAAAATGCAAGTATGTGAAATTTATTACATTTTTTATGCTCCTTGAAGTTTCATAAAACAAACATCATGATTTCACATAGATGAGCTACGAAATGGCAAATTAAATATTTGTTGATTTACGAGTTACATAGTTTTGCATTTCAATAAAAAGAAAAAGTTTGAACAGTTTTTCACTCAAAATATTCAAGATAATAGACATTTTAATTTTCATTGCATTAAGCATGAGTAAAATCAGCTTATTTATCTTTATTCATAAAATTCATAATGTAGTACAGTAAAAAAAATTGGTCTGTTGGAGTGATGACTTACGTCATTATTTGAAGAAATTTAATTGTTGCTTTAATGTCTTTCTTGTTGCTCTATAAAGATTCTCCTTAATGGTACATTCAAAAACTTGTGTAAGTGAATGAAAATCGTGACACTATTTTCTGCTTTTTACAAATTTCCCTTTTAAAATAAGTACTTTAAAAATTAATTCTTATTTTTTATTCTTCTATTAACCATGCAAATGCGGAAATTATATTTTCTATTGTTAAATGTGAGCTCAATATATGTATAATAATTCCTATCGGTATTCAGAGGCCAAAGAGGCAATTAAAAGGATGCATGAACCGTGGTATAAAAATTCAACTGTTTTTTCACTCATAACAGTCATCTGTAAACTGTTCTACTTTGTAGAAAAACATTTTTTAGAAATCGATGTTTACGTGTTGTGTTTTAAAATTGTTTTAAATTACTAAGCTGTAATGCATTTATGGAATAACTATTCCTAGCAAGAGTCTCACAAATTTTATTGCTATACCGCAGATGTACTGAAAAGATAGGGAAATTTTTGTCAGAAAAACATAAAATACGCTTAAGCTAAGCATTTTCAATATCTTATTAAATAAAAATACTTCTGAAGTAGATATTTATTTAAAAATGTAAGATGCATAAAAGTACAATAAATATATATTATAAAAATTGAATCGTCCTCAGTCTTAATAGATGCGTATGGATTCCAAATCTAAAATGTTTTTGGATAAAAATGATGAGTCAATTAATATTGCATAAGCAGCAGTGCAATAAAATCTATTATTTAATCACTCAAACCTTTCTCACGAAAAAACTTTACATCGAGATGTATGCATGAAGGCCTTAAAGCCATATTCTACAAAAAGTAAAAATTTCTGCAAACTCCATTTGAGATGTTAGTTTTGGCTTAGGGCTACAATATCTCGATAAGTGAAGGAATCACTCTCAATTGATCTCCCTCGATCCTATAATAATAGCTACGACTGTGATATGATCAACTATTTCAGTTTTTGCCCACTAATGTGAAAATTAAAATACAGCTTCACTTATTTTTAGATCAACTCATTTTTATTTGCCATAATTCCCCTTTTTATTTAGTTTTTCTTAAATTTACACGGTTTCCAAAATAATTTTTTTTTTTAATATTTTTCATCGGTCAACTTCCACTTAATGTTTTTAAGTTCTGATCTCTTTAAGAACAAATTTTTTTCTCCCATCATGTTGATTTTTTATCCTAATGACTTACAGGAGTTTCAAACCATGCCTATTTACATAATGGAAATATTATCAAATGGCTCAATGATAATAGAAGCACTAATCGTTTTATACAGTACCAATAATTATTTGCATTACTACGTAATTAATGACATCAAAAAAAATATGATGTCACTATGGCTGATATATAGGAAAAGAAATCATTATTTATTTCTAAGGTAGTTTAATAATGTATGTGTACTTGTATTTACTTAATGAACTAGACTTCATTCTAGTATAGAGTTATTCAACAATATGTAGAAGTTTCAAGAAATCATGGTCATGTGTATTTCGCTATTTAATCCGTCTTTTCTGGATATCTGCATCAGCTATATTTTTTATCATCACAAGTACTCCCCATTAATATTCTATTCTATTCCTTAGCTTATTTTATGATTTATATTCAATTCTCTGTTAATATATTCTTCGTTTGTAAAATTTTATTTCTCATAAATTATTTTATAAAAATTTAATACAATGTTTATTCAAAAATTGTAAAGGGAAAAACATTCTTATTTGTTTTATAAGCATTCATTAGAATTTTCATCTATAAATTCAGAGTATTTTCATTTTCAAAGATTATTGATAATTATTTATAATTTTACATACAATATATATGTGTAAAGATAAAAATATTTTCTAAATTAACAGTTGATATGATAAATATTACAGAAAACATATCATGGTCCTGTGATATGTTTTCTGATAATAAGCAAGAACTTTCAATTAACGAGAATTTTTGCGTTATAACTATATTTTTGCTAAATATATATGTCTATAAATTAATTAAAATTATTTTGTTTTATTTAATTAGTGCATTCTATTTTAAAAAGTACGAAATTTCAAACCAGATTTTCCATTCAACTAATTTAATTGTATTTGTTCATATACATATAATGTTAAAAAAATAACAAGCATTATTAGTGAATCTATTAACTTAAATATTCGCTATTTTCTTTTCTTTGTATCTTACTTTAACAATACGATATTATGAAATAATGTGTTTTAATACTTTTTATATTTATAGTATTATTATAGTTAATACAGAAAATTTTTGTTATGATAGTTAAAATACAGTTGATAAATAATAGCTATTTAAATGTATCAGTTAAATTATGAAAATCCCCTTTTGAATACAGAGATATGACAATTGTTTTATTTAATAGCATTTTAATTAATTGCTTTCAAAAATATTTTTTTCATTACTTCTTTCTTTTCAGAAATATAAATTCATTCTTTGTAATTAAACACTTTGTGATGAAATTATTTTGTATCCTACTTCATAATATTTGAATTGCTTTTAAATGTTATATTTAATCATAACAAACTTCCATGTTCTATAATAAAAAAGATCAATGTATTGATATTGTCAGAATTATTTTTATTGGAATTAAATTCATTTGATGTTGATAAGATTTTATTCTCTGTGTTTATTTGCAATTGTTAATGTCTCAATTTAAATATACTTTGAGAATATTTTTATTTTAAAATTTCATAATTTAACTTAGTTGGCTTAAATTTATTTATGGGTTCATATTAACACATGTTATAAGATTCAAAATAGTAGAAACTATAGCAATGATGTATAAAGAGAATGAAAATATATGAAATGCAATATAAGCTTTTAAAGGACAATTATACAATAACAAGAAAATGATAGTGATGTTTGAAACATAAAATCTACAAATAATACATCCACATGTAGATTATCAGAAATAGTACCGGTATTTCTATTAGAATTTTTTTCAGGGATAATAATAGTATATGAATAAGTTCAACCATCATTTAGAAAAATTAAGGTGGAAAAAATGCATTTCCCTTCTGCAAACTTTTTAAGCAACATTTAAAACGATAATGTAAAAAGTGTTTGTTCTTCACATTCACTATTAAAAAACTAAAACCATTTTAAAAATGTTAATATTGAATAAACATAGCTGAAATTTTTGATAGGCTTATTTTAAGATATATATATTTATATATATATCTCACAGAGCTTCAATTGTTCAGTAGTGTCACGCCATACAGGAGTTACGTAGGTTGGTGTGTCCACGTTAATCTGTGACATACAAAATCCTTCCTCCGGTGTGGCGTGGATGTGAACAAGAGGGTGTCAACTTAGGCGTACCTCATCACCTAATAATAGTTCGAAATTACCAAGCGCTTTGAGATGGGAGAGTATTTCATACTTTTAACCTTAAGATATTATCCGCTATGCATGTGCATGTATATCATAGGTATAAGCAATCACAAAAGTAAACAAGTCATTCGATTAAGTTTAAATAATTTGATAGCTAAGTTTAAAAACAGGGAGTAATTAATTTTTTAATTACCCTATCTTTAAATTGGTACATCTCTAAAATTTGTTCATTGAATATATATTATTTTACATTTTCCGAAAAGAAACACACACACACTTCTGTATTTTATACAATAATATTATAAAATCCTCAATAACTCGAATTATCTTAACTTTTTGTCATTAAAAAATTTTCGTATGATATTTAAACTATTAAATCCTTCTTTTAAAATTCATTCATAATTCTGTTTTTTTAAAAAAAGAAAATTGAAAAACATATTGATCTCAAGGAAGAATTTGTAAATTGTGCATTATTCTAAACATTCTTTATGAATTCGTAATATCTATCTGAATATTTTAATAGCACTTTCCGTCGTGAATGAAAAATGCTTCAAATGAAGAAAGGAATATGTTTTTTAATAGAAAATACACTACTCCGTCAGAAGTTTGTGTTCGTCAACTATAAGAATTAAATTCATGAACATCTGACAGTATGTCGTCAACATTCGTGCAACAAACCTTTTTGTATTGCGCACGCAGATGTTCGCAAAAAAAGTAGTACTAACATAGTTTCTGCTAGATATAACTCAATTATGTTCATAATGATAAATAAAGTCATTATTTCGATAGATTTATAAATAACACGTTTGTTCAAAGTGCTCAGCGGGAAAAATTACGAGGAAATTATTTTAACGCAATCCCCTTTGAATAAATTATAGCTTTAAATTTACTGTAAATAATAACTTATTTATCTGAGCACGATAAGTAGCTGAGAATCAACGTAGAAAAGTAGTTATTTTGCTAAAAATATATGGAAAGGATAAAAGTAAGTTTTATAAAAATAAAACATAAAATATTAAATATGAAATAAAGGAAAATATAAATTTCATTGCAATTTTACAAAATATTACGTTAATAAATATTTATTAATCAAAATTATATATATTTGCGAAAACTTAATGCATAATCAAAAATTGCGCCAAATCTTTTACCGTAAATTTTTTAAATAATTGTAAAAAGAAATACATTACAGCTTCAAGCTGTTTAGGAAAATTGTTAAAAATCTAGAAAAAATAATTAAGAAGATTTAATTTGTATGAAATCAAAATAGAAATGTCATAAGAACTATATATATATTTCAATAAAAATATAGTTTTCTATAATAAAATAAATATATTATTATTTTTTGAAATTCGAACCCACAGACTTAACGGCGAAAAAACTTTTGTAATTATAAACAATTAATTTTTTCATGTATTTCCTTTCTCAATTTTGAATAGCGAGATCAAAATAAAAACAAAAAAAAATTCTCCAAAGGAAGAATCATGTATATAAGTCTTGTATACCTCATAAAAGTAAGCATTAGTAAAAAAGAAAACAAAGTTTCTTAACAGCCATTATAATTGAATAAAAGTTATCATCATAAATAATCTACATGTTATGTTAATTTCCGAAAACTTGTTCTCATTTTGAAAAACAGCTATTTCATTAGCATGAAAATTGAAAAAGTGGAGAGTGAATTTAAATGTTTTAATTTAAGAGGTGAAATTTTCTGCGGCGTATTTAGAAAATATACTTGGATGTAAGTGTTATAGAAAACCTATTCACAAAGCTTGAAAATTTCGTAAAGCCTATTAACTTGAAAGCATTTAAGCAAATTTAAAAATCAGTCCAATAAATTATATTACTATATGAATATATTCATTCGAGAGATATTTTTACATAAAAAGTATAAATAAACAAATGATCTATCAAATTGTGATGCTTGGACTAAACTTAACTTCATGTTAAATTGACGAAGAAAATATTTTGGATTTTCAATATCTAATTGTTTTTCTGTATATGTTTAAATGGAAAATTTTAGATTAAAAAATTTTTGATTCTACTGCCTAATTCTAAATTAAATACTCAAATATAAACATTATTGAAAAATTTACAAAATTTCGTAAAAGCTATTAACTTTGAAAATTAAGCAAATTAAAAATTTCTCTAATAAATTATATTCCTACTATGACAATATTTGTTAAATATTTTAAAATTATAAACATAAATAAAAAAATTGATCCATCAAATTGAGATATTTTGACTTTTCTTAAAATACTGTTAAACTGTCAAATAAAAATTTTAGATTTTCCCACAATATTCAAAATGTGAAAAATAACAATCTAGCTGTTACAAAACGAATTTTTTTAAATTAATAATATTCATTTAAGTTTCCATGGAAAATTAGTTTCAAAGAATAATTGAAAAAGGTAAATATTTCTCCTTAAAACATTCCCCCCCCACATATATATATATATATATATATGTGGGTATATATATATATATATATATATATATCTTTATATATATATATATATATATAAATCATAACAATCTTCTTAATATTGATATAAACATAACTTCGCCATACAGAATTTTACAAAATCAGACAAAGTGTAAAATGCATTTCAAATATCTTATGTGAGATGTACTTATGAAAAAATATGTATAATATGTTTTCTAGAGTAAAAATATACTATATACTTTATTTTAAAATTTAAGATTTAATGTCGACTCTATTGTAACTATTAATTAGATGTCAAGCAAATAGAACATTTTGGAAAGGATACAACCCAGCAAGTATGAGTAACCTCTCATCCAATTTCAGACTACGATTATCTTCAAATTAGAACTTCAGGCATTTTTTTTAATTTACTTGAATGAAGCCTGAAGCAATATATTGAATATTATTTGAATCCTGTATAGGAGCTTAAAATAAACTTTATTATAATTATTTGAGAAATTAAAGTATTTCGGGATTACAAAATTTATGCATATCCATTAAATTCCAAATTGTAACTAGGAATACTTTAGAATCGTAATATGTATCACCATAAATTAATTAATTTTAATAACCTTTGATTAGGAAAAAATTTTTTTAATATTTCTTGAATGGGAGAAAAAACATTAAGGTCTTGGAGAGAAAATAAATACTGTGTATTCAATAAAAAATTAATTAACATAATTTTAAATTACAACTAAAATGTATCTAAAGAAAACTTCTAAATTTATTCTTATGTTAATAAGACAAGTTATGTATACTTTTAACGTATTCCTTTTTTTATGTATACTTTTAATTTTTTCAAATTTATTTTAACAATTTTAAATTTACTAATTTCAAAGCTCTTTTTGTATTCATTTAGAAATTATTAAAATAGCAATACTGTCTAAACAATAATAAGTTCCTTACTATGAATGCTTCTCTATTTTGACTGTATTTACGGATGAAGGATTACTGACTAAATATTAGTCTGATGACATTAATAAAGAAAAATGTATTATTTAAAATTGTTCATTTTAATATTCTCTGAGTTAGTTTAGAAAGTATTAAAACAAATAAAATGAAAACTATATATTATTATAAAGTTTTTATAATAATACAGATTTTCTTAAAATTTAAATAGTTATAAATATTTTTAATTTGTTCCTAGATCTACTTCTTTGTTTGGGTATACATTAGAGATTTTTTCTGGAATAACAGAATTTTACTGCATAAACATCTGTATATTTGCATGCTGAAAGTGTAAGTCTTTATGTTTTCATGCAAGTACATATGTATTGTAACGTATTCAATAATGTAAAATTCATCAGTATTGTAAATTTATGATATATCTTACTATGTGAATTTCTTCTACAATAGTTCTAGAAATACTTATTAAATTACAATCGATTCTGTAATTAAAAGTGTAGTTAAAAGAAAATTTAATTTTAAACTCTAAGTGTTTTGTAATACTTTGATAAATATTTTTTTATTTGCTGTGATAATAAAAGTTTAAAAAATGTATTAAAAAAAAAAAAAAAAAAAAAAAAAAAAAAAAAAACTAAAGGCCCATAATATTTATTTGATTTCTGAATTTAATTAAAAACTATATGTGTAATTAAAAACCCAAAATGATAAAATTTAAAACTATTTAAAACAAACTTTTTAATCAAATAAAATTCCATATTTATAAATTTATGTAAAAAAGTATGTGAATATTTGTGGTTTTATGTAATTCTATTTCTAGAATATTGTATTTCTTAGTTTATATCATTATATTTTTCGAATAATTTTTTAATAATAAATTTGTGAAATATAGTTCTAACTTGAATTGATTTAGCGTATATGTTTCCTTTTTTAATACACATTTAATATTTTTTAAATAATAATTTTTAAATCCAATACATGAAATGTACACAAAAAATCCCTTTCCCATCAAATTAAATTGAAAAAAAAACTTGAATGCTAAAAACAAATATCCAGTTTTTATTGTGGTCCAAGATCGTATAACAGCGTTTCGATTGAAACAAAAAGATACAATTGGGAATACTGTGATCTAGGACTCTCAGAAAAAATATAAGAAAAATAAAGTATAAGAATAAATACTAAAAGGCACAAATTAAGAAATTTCAAAAGGAATAATTTTAAATATTCCTATAGTACATTATGTTATTTTTCATATAAATTTATGTATGAATGAAATATTATTTTTAATTTCCAACTTTATGTTAAATTTTGAAATTAAAAAGTAAATAAAATAGGTTAATTCAAAGCTGTTAAGCTTTAGGTCCACCTTAAATGTATTATTTAATCCTATTTTAATTATCTTAATTTAATTATCTGAATAGTTATGTCGTAATTTTAAATTTCACTATATGTTTTATAAACATACTTAAATAATTTTCAATTTTACAGGTTTATTTTCTCTATCTTAAATATTAATTCTTAATTGAAGACTAATTATGAAACAGTTAACCAATTAAAATGCAAAAATTCATTATTGAATTATATAATATTTTGAAAATATTTATTGATATATAGAAACAGTTTTTAGGAGTTGATTAAGAACATCCCTATCGTCTATCTTAAAGAATGTTTCTTCAGAAATATTGCCGAGCATATCTCGGTTTCTATAGAAGTAGACTATTCCGAAAAAATAAGTAAAACATGTCGGGAGGAGAGCGGTCAGAATATGATGAATGAGCTGTTGGTGATTGGTCGAAGGGAAAAGGGGGTACGATGCTGCCAATCTCTCTCTCTTCCCCCTCCAATGCAGGCAGCGAAAATAGCGGAAACTGCTCATCAAAATCTGCCCCAGATCTGCTTTTGTATCAAAAACCAAGTTCACAGCCGAAGGGGAAGAGGCGGGAATCTCTAGTTTTTACCCCTAGGGGCATATAATTTTCTTTTTTCTCGTTCAGTTTTATTCCAAGAGAGAATTGTGGTATAAAAAAAAAAGAAAAGATTGTTGAGGAAAAAAGAAAGAAAAAATTTTTGGTGTTCGAAATGCAATTATCATAAGCATGCGAACATTTTTATTTGTTTCGAATAACCTGTAAGTATTTTATTGTTTTGAATTATTTTTTTTAACATTTTAAATATAATAAAAGGTTTTATTTAATACAAAAATTAATTTTCCGATTTTTAAATTATTCTAAAAAAATTTAAATTCCTTAAAAGTCTTTGAATATTTGGTATGGAAATAGTTTTAACGACATCACAAATAGGAAGTTATATTTTTCTTCAAATTTAATATCTTTTACATGAATTATCCTTTGTCTTATTTTATTGGGCTTGATATTTCTTTGTCTCGTTTCAGGGTTCTAAGCGAAAATGAATGTGAATCTGGATTATTTTTTGCCATTCGCATATATATTTTCATCAATACCTTTACAATTTTTAGTAAAAATCTGTACGCAAATAGAAATACTGCATTAAAATTTTGTTTGGTATTCAATGTTTTATGTAGTATTTATTAAATTTTAATAAAAATTTCTTTCCATAAGTATTCTAATTATTTTCCAGAGACCCATAAAAACTCATTTAATAGAATTAAAATATCATGAAAAGGAATAAGGAATCAAGTATCAAAAAACGAAAAGGCGTATAAAATGTACAAAAAATTAAGTGAAATGTAGAAAATTTAAAGTATAATAAAACAACGAATGATAAATGTAACATCTGAACTAGGAATTTCAACAGAAACGAATGTATAATTAAAAAAATAATTTAAAAATATCACTTTAAAAAAATAAATAGACTAAAAGAACTATAATTATCTTTGTGCTGACTCTTCTAGAAATCTGGTGGGAACCACCCAATGGTTTGGAAGGAAAAAATTCATTTTAGGTTCTTTTTTTGTCCCACCTAAAGAACAAGAACCTGAGAAACATCAGGTCTCTTGAGAATCCGAAAGTGGAAGAAAGCGTAATGCTTACCATCCCCCACCCGAAATCTCTACCCGCCACCACTCTCACCCATCCGTAACAGGGGCCAATCAGGGCCACCTCATCCATCACTGCTTGTCCGTAGCGGACCACTCGGCAAGTGAAGCATCTAAATTAAGGCAGTATCCAATCCAGCCTACTCAGATTACATTCTCTTGCCCATAGGATGTTGGCGTCAAAACAATTCTGGCGTTACAGCGAAAATGAACGAGGAAATTCCTAACAACCTATTTACTGATACAAACTAAACGGATAGACAACATATCGTAATTTACAGTTTTCATCATAATTTTGAAATAATTTTATCATTCCAAAATTTGCATACTTTGAAAGTTTTGAAAAAATATTTGAAATAATATAACCCTCATATAAATAGAGGTATTGAAATACAAATTAGAAACTAATTTTTAGTTATTAAGGATAGAATAACCTGCTTATTGTCAAGCGAGGTGAGAATAAATGAGAATTGCTAATTTACATTATTATCAATTTTATAGTTAAGAAATGAATATGTTGACTGTTATCTAATAGCCAATTATTTGCTTTCAAATAAAAGTTTTCAGAAATAATGTTTATTTATATATGCTGTTGGTTGCTTAGTACTAAATAATTTCTATGTTTATGTTAAAATTAGGAGAACAGAGTAAATCTGACATCCTATTTGTCTTCTGCACGTAATTCTGGAATTCAGAAATTAACTTATTTGATTACTGTTAAATATAGATCACTTTGGTCATTTATGGGAAAAATATATGAATTGTAAATAGGATACTCTTCCTGAAGTATTCAAGTTCATAATTAGAAAACATCCAATTTTAAAACAATTGAATTTATAATTAAATCATTTAAAAAGCACAAAAAATCATGCTTTATAAACACATTTTGTTGTTGATAGGTTTGAAATAAATAACATTAAAAACATTTTATCTGAATCTATCACATTTTTCTCTTTCACAATGTTGTCTATTATCAAAATAGTTTATTTTAATGATTCGGAATTATTCGAGGATTCATTTATTGATGCTAGAAGTATACCAGTTGTCAAAAATAAATTATTTTAAATTATAAATTCTCATACAAAATTTTCAATTTTATTAAAAATTCACATATTTAAATTAATCACACCTTAAATATTTATTATAAATTCATATACGTGGTATATTTACAAATAGAACTTATGAAAAGATAATTTGCGAAAGTGCAATTTTATAACTTCAAGCACAGTAAATAATTCACTTAGGATAATAACGTATTTATATTTTCAGTGTTATTATTTTTTATATAATTAACATCATTTATTATTGTAATGCATTCTTTTGAAAACTAATATGTGCTCCGAAACTGCAGTGTAAAATTGTTGAGATACGCGCAAACGATCTCAACAATTTCGATGTGAAAAATGCTGCTCAATTTATTGGCACACGTGAACTATTTTATCTTAGCAAAACATTTTTTACTGACCAATTGCCAATAATTCAACATAACAGGAATTTTAGATTGAAGGAAAAATCAAACTGACTCTAGGCACTAGCCTATGCTAAAGTCATGCTATGATTTTTAAATATTTTAAAGTGAGATTAAATCAAGAAGAATGCGTACAAGAACTGTAATTAGCATTTGAAAATAAGGTCAATCTTGTGTAATTGTAATAAGATGGCTTATTGAGTTTTACTGAAGTTGCAATTTTCTTCAAACTGAAGAACACACAAGAAGACCATTTTCCTTTGTAAATCTGATGAACGTGTCTGCCATATGCAAATATTAATTGATGATAATAGCTAACATTTGTTTCTGCATCATTTGTTGCATCTAACAAATGATAAAGAAGAAACAGCATAAGACCCTTAGCAATGAATAAATCATTCAGAGAAAATTCATTTCTAAAGTAGTTTACCATATTGATTCTTTATAATTTCTCCGAATACCAACTAAAGAATTATTTCTTAAATAATAGTTAAAAATAATATTTTAATGACGTGTTAAAGTGTAAAAAATTGTTTGTGAGTAAATTATGGATATTTGAAGAGGATCCGGCACCCACAATGGAGAAAAAGTGAGAGGGGGTACGTAGAATATAGAAAAAGTAATTTATACCATTTTCGTCAGAAATACATGACTAATCAAAGCCATCAAGCTGGAAAAGTAGAAGACACTCGACTTGCATACTCTTAAATGCTTCCCAGATATTATTAAAGCAGTGAAGGCTAGAAGACTCATGATCTACTATGACGATACAAATGCATCTTCTATTCAGAAAGACTATAAATTGTGTTTCGAGCATAAAACTCAACATAAATGCAGAATTACTACTTTTTCACCAAACTTGTGTGAAATTTTAAGTTATTTTTTAGTCTAATAAAATCGTACGTAGACTTCGATTCCATTCCAAATGATTGATGGGACTATAAATGCACCTTCTTTTTAATAATTCTAGAAATTCAATGCGTTAAAATTCACCGAAAGTAATACACGCTGAAAAAAAAACTAAAATATTATATATATATATATATATATATATGAAGACAAAAAAAAAACACTTCTTAATTATTAAAAGAAATTGAGCTTGAAATGAAATTAAAATTTGAAATAGTTGTAAGAATACATTAGCATCTTGGGTAATTTATAATAAACTAAATTTAAAAAAAAATAATTTTTATATAATCTATGTCAACATAAAACAAAATTATTATATTTTATTGTTACTTTATTTGAAAAATTTATTTCCTTTTAATTCATTGGAAAGCGGTAATCCACGTACGACATAAAAAATGATACCAAAATCAATGACTCTTCGGTTAAACACAGAATTTAAGTGATTGCTTTGAACTGGTGATATTTAACAGATGGCTGTATTTTTAGAACATGAGCGGTTGAACAACGAATTAGCCATCTTCCTTTCGTCCTCCCCCTTCCTTTTTCATTCCAAGATAATAAAACAATTTAATAAGAAGAATGCTTCGTCCCAATCGCCTTCTGCTCTGTAGTCTGCACACAGCAAAGGGGCAGCCACGTCTCTGACAGGTGATGAGAAACACGATAGAAAGTGTTCTGTTCTCTATGTCCGAAGCCACGTGAAGCCGCGAAATTTTGTGAATCCGGCACTTTATCATTCAGCCGTTATGAAACTAGTATCCATCTCCCTAACAAAGTTCGGGGGTTGTTCACAAATTTAAATTTTCTGCTGTTAAAGATTTCAGTAAAAAAAATAAATAGATAAAATAAGTAAAACAAGTGACATTATATTTCCACACATTTGAAAAATTTTATTGTAATTCTGGCCAAACAACATAAAGACTATTATATATATATATATATATATATATATATATATATATATATATATATATATATATATATATATATATATATATATATATATATATATAATTTTCCCAGTTTCGGAACTGCGGTTTCATCAGTAAGTGTAGTTATATTTCTTATGAGATTTTTTTCTTACTTAGTTATAGGAATAATAATGATTTTGTTGGTTTAAGAACTATTAAAAAATGTTTCCTCCTTGCCATTTAACTATCAGAATAAGAGAGAGTTACTTAAATTTTATTAAGAAATATGGTACATAATTTTATAATGATTAATATTATTTAAATAATAAAGCGATAATTATTTAAATCTTAAAATTTGATGTGCGTGAATTTTTCATTACTCGGTATAAAATAATTTCGTTTTAATTATGATACATATTTTTAGTTCAATATTTCTATTGCTATGAATATTACACTTGATTAAATATTATTTATAAATACCTCTAGTTGAATGACCTTTTAAAAAAACTGTACACATGTTAACATATATTAACATGAGGCCCAAAGGAGAATCTTTATGCTTATAGAGACAATTTAAGTAAATGTGCTTCCATTTATGAAATTTCGCTTATAATTCTATATATTTTAAAAATTTTCCCTTGTGCATAGAAATTGGCAGTATATATATATATAAAATATAGGTCTAGGTCAATCAATAAACTTAGGTCAATCATTACTAATCATATTATTATCAGAAAATACTAATTAAAATATTATTGGAAAAAAGAAAGAATTTGTAATTAAAGAAAATAATATATAACTTATACAAAATTTGTGAGTATGTGTGCTTGTATTAAATTGTCTCAAAAAAATTCTCAACTCAAGTATTTTTGGAAGCAGACTTTACCTTTAAAAAAAGAAAGAAAGCTTATTTTCATGTAAATTCGAAATATCAAATTCAAGCATCTCTTAAACAGGAACGTTTTCCACTATAAAAACGAGATTTAAGTATTCTTATTGTTTTTTAATTTTCATATGCAGTAAATTTATCTCTAGTAAACTAGTTTTCCGTTTATATTTTCAAAACAATTCGAAATATCCAGTTGAAAATAGAATAAGTGACCTTGAAATGAGAACGAAAATAACAAATGCAAAACGTCACATCATTTTTGTTTATTATTTAAGAGGAATTTTGTGATTGTGCAGATAATACTTGTTTCATAACATCACGCAGCCAATATCGCAAATATTATATTCTCGAGAATGGGAGATTATAGTATTGTAGAAAAGATAACTTTAATTTCAATTAAAAACGTGATATTTCTTCCTATAATTGGGAGGTCAATTAATTTCAATTTTACTACCTCTCCTTTTACACATGGGATAAATATTAATATTATCTATATTATCGTAACAGAAAATATTATTTTATTAGCATATAAATATTAAGAAATTCTGATTTTAAGAAACTGATTGATAAATATTAGTTAATATTTTTATGTAAAAATCGTCTTTATAAATATGTCATCAATTAATAAAGTGAACAATTCAAACAAATTTAGGTAAGCATTTGATAACCAATTTGAAATGAAGTTAAGAAAAAATTTTTTTAATTTATTATATTACATATTTTAGTATTTTTAAATTTATGCATATCACTTTATTTAAGTAATAATATTTAAAAACCTTACAAATATTAAAGTTTGACTTTTAAGACTTCCACAATTATTTAATTTAATTTTTAAATCTATAATTGTGTTATTGTTATTTTTAAGACAAAAATTTTTTATTAATATTCAATATATTTTCTCTTATATAAATGAAATTTATTTACTCATTTTAATCATCGATTGATTTAATAATATTTATAATAATATTTATAATAATTTAATAATATTTAAATATATTTAATCACCAGAAAATTGAGTTGTTGAAACTTAAAAGTTTTATAAATTATTATGAGTATTTCTAGATAAAAACTTATTAAGATATTTATAGGTCATAAATACAAACATATGTAAGTTATTTTAGCAGATTGAAATTATGATACTAAAAAAAATAAATAAAAATAAAATGTTAGGAAAAATTACAACAAACTACAAAGGAATTTTTATCCGTTTGTTTAAAGAAACTTTAGTCAAAGTATCAGTAAGATTAATTCACATATGAAAATATATTTAGCAATAAAGAATTGTTCACAAACAATTTTTGATTTAAATTTATTTAGAAAAAAGATTTCAAATAATTCATTACTTTTGCAACATTCTTTTGCTTAAATATAAGGTTGAAATTTTAACATTTATATATATTTTAGGAAGTGTATTTAAAATTACCATTTTTAACAGACTGAATTCTACCGTTATTTGATTATTTTTAAATTTTTGTTAAGTCTTATTCAAACAATACATCCGTATCGAGAATAAGATATTCGTGAGTTTAAATAATTAATATTTTTTGCCAGTTCAGTAAAACATTATTAGTTTTTTTTTTAATTTTTTAAACTATTTCAGATCTATTTCTATTTAAAAGTTTCGAAAGAAATTTTTTTGAAAAAATAATAATCTTATGTTTTTTACATTTTTAAAATTTTAATCCATATTTGAACTACAATATAAATACAAAGATTTATACTAACTTTTACTTTTAAATTTAATTTTAATTTCCCACTAAAATTGATAAAACTCTGGATTGAAAATTTTTGCATTGTTCTTAAAATGAAATAAATATATTCACAGTCAATATTTAATTTTTGAAAAGTTGACACATAATTCAACTTCTTTCAATCACCATTCAATTTTACTTCCAAATGAGTATGGTGCATTTATTGTGAATATAAATTTACCACAAAACCTGAATGAAATACAAATATGAGTAATGTCGAAAGTTTAGCGAAATCCAAGACAATGCTTTTTATTATAATATTTTTTGAGAAAATGTATTCAATATCAATTATTGCATAGTAATCAACTATTGCAGTTTTTGTTATAAATATTTATATATAATTCACAGTTTGTCGTACGTTTCATGTTATTACAAATGTTGCTTACGCTTTGTATATTAATTTGCTTCCAAATTAATATGGTAAGTAGTACTTTTTTTCTCTTTCAGTGAAACATTTAATTGGTATGCATAATGTGGATAAAATTAATATTTCTCTTATGTCTCAAATATTTTAATTTAATTTTAATTGAATCTTTTTATTTTTTATATTTGGCATTTTATTTTTTTATGAATATTTGTGAACTTGATAAAAAGCTTAATGTAAATTTCAATCAGTAAAATTGCGGAAAGGAAAACAGTTTTGAGAAAAAATTATGATGATAATGAAAATTATATTGAAATGATAAGATACATAAATGAATGATATGATACACATTTTAATTTATAATGTGAAACGAAATTTTTGATGATATGCACAGCTTTGTGTTGAATGTTTATTATGTTGAATATTTTATGTTGCGTTTCAGTTTGTATACATATCGTAAAGCACAAATAGAAATACAGCATAAAATGCAAAAATGAAGAAACAAAATACAAACACGACATATTTGCTGATTGTGTTTTTTAAGTGAGTATTTTATTTGCTTTCATTACCTACTTTTCTTTACTTCATTATCTTTCAACCTTAAATTTTCAACTTTTATATTTGTGGCAATGTAAAATTGTATCTTTTTTTTTCCAGGACATGTATAATCTTTCCTAATGATACACGTCTTATACCATTAGAAAAAAAAACATATAATTGGTCAACAACACACTTTGATGAAATTGACCATGTTGTTAGTTATTTATGTTAGTACTTATCTTATTGGTTTCCATTTGAATTTTGTGTATATATATATATATATATATATATATATATACTAATAATTTTTTATTTTCAGATATTTTTCCAAAAATGATTCGATTCAATAACTAAAATAGAGTCTTGAGTATGGCTGATTATTAAAATTTGAAATAACTAAAACAATATGATAAAAAGATGACTTTTGCTCAAACCATAAGTAATTTTAAAGGAAAATGATTGCAGCTCAACATGGTTATAAGCCTTAAATGATATTTTTTTTTATCAAATTTTTTTTAAATTAATAAAAATCTTATGAAGTTTCTAATTTAAAAAAAACTTTGAAATAAAAAATATATAAAAATTATCATATATTAATGTGAAAGAAGAGTTTCTTTCAATCTTTTTAATCTATTTTTTTCTGAATTTCAATATTTAAATCATAAATGCAAAGTATAGTAATGAGTTTTCAATGACCATGTAGAATTTGGAAAACACATGACTATGCATACACATTCACTAGAAAATTTACATACAAGTTTAATGTACGTTCCATGCATATAAAATAAAGAAATGCATTTGCTATATTGGCAGAATGCTCAGAAAGAAAATAAAATCAGAGAAAATCAATAATGTAATGTATGCTTATATTTGAAAATATGTATTGGAGAATCCAAAACATGTTATCTTTATTAATGGTAAAGAAAATAGATTAACTCTGTAAATTTCAAGGTTTATAGATTCCTTAAGTGAATAAAGAGGATAAAATAAAATAAGAAGATGAAATATTTTCAATTACAGCATAAATTATTCCACTGTTATAAATAATTTGACAAAACATAAATTCTCTATTTGTATATTGACATATTAATCATGTATAGATATTTGAATAATAGATATTCTTAATGCTGCAATGTTGAAAAACTGTACTGCTATATATATTTTTAACACTCTAGTGTTTTCAATATACTTAATAGATATTGCTGAAAATCTAATTCAGATATTTTTTAATACAAGTCCTCACATTGCTGAGGTAGTTAATGAATATTCTAAAACCATAAAACTTTGATAAATGCATTTCCAATAAGTAATTCGAAATCATAATAACTTTAAAAAAGTTTTTTGATTTTACATTGAGAAAAATATTCTTTCATTTTATATCACCTTGAGAAAAATGTTCTTATAAATTCTCGTCTAAGCTACTATGAATGTGTTTCGGATAGTATAAAAAAAGTATTGCATTTTGTAAATAGATAGAACTATTTTTTAAAATAAATTTTAATGGCGATTTTCCAGTGATTATTCCTAAATTTTTATTACCATTTAACATAGGTTGACAGAAACATTGCATGAAATTATATAGATGCTTGGATTTTTTTTCAGCCTTCATAAAATTCTGATATTTGTGATAAATTTTCAGTTATGTTAGTTTTTTCAATTTATGTTAGTTTAAACTTGAAATAGAAAATATTAATGTATTTAACCTAAGCTCGGGATCAGTGGATCAGAAATTATCAGTTACCTCTATGTGATAAATTGTATACATTTTTCAAAGTACACATAAGGTGAGTTTGTATTTGAATACCTTAATATTCAAATCCTTAATATTGTTTTAAAATACCTTAATCTTGTACTAATAGCATACTAGCAATAATCAGACTAATTATTTATGAAATTTTAATAAACTTTTTTGGAATTATTTTATTTTAATTTAAACATAAATTTCTTTTGAAAATATATAAAACGAAATTCAATTTCTTACCCATCTTTCATAAAATTACAGATATATATTTTAATGAAAAGTTGAGGTAAAATTGGTAAGTTTACACATTAATTTATTTCAGATTATAAGCCTCAGTGTAGTATTATTCCTCACTAAAAATTAAAAAGTAATAGCTATGTTAATTTACAAAAAAAATCAGTAAATTTTATTTAGCCTTCTTAAAAATATTTAAATCGAATTTAATCGTAATCACTTTGAACCTTCTTTAATCGACAAATTTCCAACCTTCCTGAGATCTTTTATTAATTGAAAGTATCTAAAGAAGTAGCAAGCATTTTATTCGAGAGCAAATAAACCAAAAATTTTTTTAGAGAGAATAAACTATTTAATTCAAAATAAGACTGGATGTGGAACTAATACTTCTTTCCAGAAATATTTTTTAAGCAGAGGAGGAACAAAAATAACTCTCAGCACAACGAGACCGAAAAGATTTTTTTGAAAAAAATATGCAAGATTTTTTTTTCTCCTCTATTCAACATGCCGTTGTTCTTATTCAGTCCCCTGTTGAAGTTCCACTTTAAATAATTAACGCTTCAACAGAACTCTTTTATTAAATTTTTCTTCCAGAGTAAGCCCTCATTAGTGAGCTAAAGCAATTAAGAAAAGATAGAGCAAATGCAATTGTCTCGCTACTCTTTCTGGAGAAAATTTAACAGTTTTTATTTGCCTCCTCACGCCTTTTCAGAGTAAAAGGCTGACAAATTTTTTGTTTGAACAGCATTTTAAGTGGAGTTCCAGATCTTCTGTTTTCTTATAAGCTTCTTTATTACCATAAAAGTAAAAGCTCAAGAAAATTTTCCAAGAACTTGAATTGTTTGAATGTTTGAGGAAGTGAGTGAATACTTTATCAAAGTTGCAATCTACTTATGAAATATATCATGCGTTATTTCAAAATTTAACGCAGATTGAATTTTTTTGTATTTCTTATTTGTTAGGTACATATATTCTAATTGTTTAACTAGATTTTAGGTTTTAAAAATAATCTAAAATCTAACTAATCCAGTAATAATTATTAACTACTTTAATATTAGATATTTTTTTATCCTTTACATTATTTATAGAATATTTGCTGTCATTATTATAATATTATGTTAGAAAAATTTACTGTTACCGATTGAGGATATTTAGGTCTTCCATCGGCAGAAAAAAAATTTAAAATAATATGATATCATTGGTTAAAAATTATTTTATATCTAATGCATATTACTGTATAAAAAGAAAGAATCTTTCAATTTCTATTAATCATTAAAACAATTAAAAATCAATTACCGATTAAAACAATAACCAAATAACATTTCAATATTTTATGTTTAATTATGAATTAATAATAAATAAGGAACAATTATTATATTTACATTGAATGAATGGTGTCTCTGAATATTTTTAACTAAAAGCAATCGCAATGCTAGAGAGTAAAATCCATTATTTTATTTAACACAGCCTCAATTATCTTATATATATATACCTCCAGATAATGATTGTAATACCTACTTCATATTAGGTTAGAGGAAAGAAATCCATTATTTTTCGATTGATGGCTGTAGAGATCTATATTCGTAAAGTGTGATCGAACAATATCAGATTTATGTTGTATTGAAAAGTGGTATTTTGAACTAAAAATTCTTCTTCAGTTTTTTATTTGTTTCCATTCAGTTGGGATTTACAATTTACGGAGGGGGGAGAATTAAAAATGAAAAGCAGCAAAAAGAAAATTAAGTACATTTTACAGTTTTTCTTTGATAAAGGCAAAAATGTATACCAGGTGTCTGGAATGGTGTTTATGGTACCGATACTGTAGTTCCCAATTATATCAATTTTTTTCGTTGATTTCACTTAGGTATTTTTGGTATCAAAGATGCACCTTGCACCGTCGTTAGAAATACCAATAAGATCACAGAAGTGATTCAAGTGGACATGTATGTTTTTAAAGTTTTAGCACATTCCATGAGTTAAAAATTGACCAAAATACAGTTTGTGCAATCTGCACAAAGTGAATAGAAAACTTATTAAAATAAGTTTTCAAAAATCACTTGAAAATGATAGATTTCTTTCTCCTAATCTAATATTTTAAATAATTATGCAGAAAAAGTTATAGGAAATTGTTTGATAGGATGTACAAATTAGTCCAATGCTTACTTTGCTATTCATTTTTTTATTTCACATATATTATTGGAAACTTCCTTTTTTAGTTTTAGTGAAAGGTATATTGAATGATTTCTTAGTAATTTTTCCAGCCCCTCAAGTCAGAAAAAAAAATCCACTTGGAAAATAGTGTTCAACATATCCTAATAAATTGTCTTGTGCTTGTCAAGTACGTTATAGGACAATATAACCATAGTACATAATAAACAATGAGTTTAAACAATATTGGTTATCATGATATTAAATTTTTATATCCATATAAATATTTTCTACTTCAATTTTCTTTCATCCCACCTATTCAACCAATTCAGTCTAAGAAAAGAATCGAATAAGATTTCTTAAACGACACCTTCGTTTAAAAAACAAAACAAAATATTACAAAAACATCATAAAATTGTGTAAGCTAATTTTGATAAAAAAATCTTACAATCTTGATAATGAGGAATTCCCATTCATTTCAATTACTTTGTATTATGGATTCAACAAATATTTAAAAAAATCCTTGATTAAAACATAATTTTATCATCACAAAGTACAGCAATAAAGTTATATATTATTAAAATGTATAAAAATCTAACATCTATTCCATGTTCAATAATTTATTAGACAAGGTATTGATTTCCATTAATGAAATATAACCTAGAATTTAATATATTAAACTTGTTCAAGTATGTATCTCCCTGCAGAATTTTACTTTTAATCTGAACCCATCAAATCAATTTATTTATTATCTGATTAAAAAGGTGCAAGGAAACTTTCACTCAGATAACTACTGAAAATCTTGTGATAAACTGGAGAAACATAACAAAACATCTCTGTTAACAACGAAATCCTATTCAGCCTGGAGGAAGGAAGCAAAGCACAACTTACTTTATTTAAAAGATTTTCGTCTTAAAATCTAGGAAGATAGTTTGTTTGTTATAGTTCCTTTTTTTATCCAGTTATTTCCCAGTTCTTTATGAAAAATGTTCAAACAAATGCAAAACTAATCGGATTTTGAAGCAGATCCTCCCTTTTTCGATGATACGAAAGGCTGCTCGCGTGTTTCTTCGATTAATCCTTTTTCCCCCAAAACAGAGTTTCTCTCTTCCTTTTTTCCCTCTCCGTAAACGTTTCCTAGGGAAAAATGTATATACAAGGGAGAGCAGAAACATACCCCCGAGGTTTGTGTGTGTGTTTGCAAGGGCGGTGCTGGTTTGATGGATTACGGGAGTGATGCGAATTATCGCCCCATTCTCTGAAGCAAGTATCTCGGAAACAATTTTTCTCTCTGCCCCTACCCTCTCCCTTTAATCTCTTAGATATTAGGGAGACTATCGGCCTGCTAGCGAAGCTCTGGGTTTTCTCCACGAAGAATTTTCCCTTTTTTCCTATATTTTTTTCTCCAACCACATAACATCCCCTCACATTTTGTGCTCCGTCCTTGTTGTCTGGTTGTTGTAGCAGAGGATTTTTGGTCATAACCAAAATCTATCACACACATCTGAATGGACACTTTTCTGAAATGTAAACAGTTACTATCGATTTTACAAGTAACAATTTAAGTGTATTTTTAAGAAAATATAAATTAATGGTTATCTCCCCCAAGATTAATTCATAAGAAGATAATTATCATCAGTTGTAAAACTTTTCACTATAAGCACTACAAAAAGGAAGGATTTCCATATGTATGATAGTACTTTATTTAAGCATGAAGAAAGAATTATTAATTTTGATTAATTTGGTTACGAAATGGACTGGTTTTTTTAAATATAAGCTTTCATTTACCCATAAAAATTGTTTATATATATTTAAATACATTATTATATTAAATGTGTTAAATTCGTTATTTATTTATATATGTATTTTGGCAACACATTTCTATGAAGGCCATTTATAATTTAAATAAATAATTCTATATATTGGGAGTTTATGATAATTGAAAAGAGAAAACAAAGAGGGTGTCTTAGTTTTTATAATTTAAGGAACAAATAAACTTTATAAAAAATATAGATTTTATTATTTAATAAATAATGTTTTATTTTTAATATTTCATAATTTAAAATTTAAAAGAAACACATTGCATGTAAAAATTAATTTAAAACTTCTTCTCTATTTGATATTTTATTAATTATAATGTCAGCTTCTGAAAAACTTTTCTCGCTGATTTGAGTGGTTTTCTAGATTAGAAATATGCTTTTAATCCATTATAAATAAATTAATGTAATACTAATCTAGTTCCAAATATTTTAATTTGGGCGATATAATAGATAATTAATATACTGTAAATCTAAGTAAAAATAGCATTTAGATGTTAAATATAACATATATTATGGTTTCAAGGAACCATATGCAGAAGTGATTTACTAAATTTTTACTTTTTAGAAAATAACCAAAAAGAAAATAGATTCAAAGTAAAATAACCAAAAACAACAATAATTCTTAGCAATAATATTTGTAGATAGTGTAATCACTTTTAGCTTTTGTTTTCATTTTTCATAAATGAATATATTAAATGCATCATCAAAACAATTATTTGTCCATAGATAAATGGAGTTAAAAATTTATAATACTTCGTCAGTATTTATTTTTGTTTTTATGTACATCTTATTCGCTATATATATTGCTAATGATTGTAATTTTTTACTTTTATGTAATCCAGAATATCTATTTTTTAATTATTTGATACGAGGAAAGAAATACATAAAATTCTTGAGCATTCGCTTTAATTAATACAACTTCTCTCATTAATTAAAAAAATGTATCATTTGTTTTACAACATTCATCAATATTCAAAATTAAATTTTTAACTATTAGTCTTGAATGGACCAATTCAACTATGGGAAATTAGTTTCATTAAAGTATATGTATTCATTAACTACAAATTCCATTATTAACTTTAATGTTTTACCTCTTTCATTTTAATAAATAATATCAATAAATGTTAAATAATATTCCCAGAAATGTCTCTTAAAAAATTTTTACATTCCTAACTTTAAATATGATTAAATTTGGGGATATAATTTGAAATTTTAAAAAAATGCTTGTTTATTGTTTGTTGAAAACAGTACATGATTAGAAATAATAAACTTTTAGTGAATGGATCTTGCAAAATTTGATATCTCAAAAAGATTTAAAGAAAAATATCTATTACCACTTCTTAACATTTTAATCAAATTGCAAAAAATTCCCATTAAATTTAAATAGCATTGTTCGTATTTGACTAAAACATTTGAAATAATTCATGTTAATTAATAATTATTGAGTTGTTTCGAAAGCATTTTCGTTTTCCAACCTGAATCACTTTTTTGCTAGTGAAAACCAACTATTTTATGAGTATGAAATCATCTTATTAGAAAGCTGGAAAAGGTACTGGAATATACAATTCAATAAAATACTTATTTGTTGTACGTTTTTATTTTCATATGAAACGAAATTACTTTCAGAACAACCTAATATTTTATTTAGCTATTGAATATAATTATAAAGTGTCTCAACTAATTGAAATCCATTGCATAAAATGTTTAATGGTAGATCAAATGTAAAACACATATTTTTACATCTTTCAGATTTTGACAATTCCAATTATGTACTGTTATGTAAAAAAATAGGCAAAGATAACTAAGTACTGCTTAAATTTCATAAGTATTTTTTATGTGAAACATTTCGATCTGTAATCAAAAATTAATTGATGCCATCAAGTAATAATTTGGTTTTTGTTTTGAAAAATCATTAGTTTTAAGTGAATATTTCTTTAATTCAAAATTGAAATCACTTATTCTTCAAGAACATTAGTAATAATATATTAGATATAACATCGGAAATTCCATTCTATTTTTTCTTATTTCTTCTTCTTCTTCAAATAATCTTAATAAATATCCTCATAAATGTATTCATAGATGTCTATTTGAAAAATTTTTACATTCCTAACTTTAAATATGATTAAATTTGGGGATATAATTTTAAATTTAAAAAATGCTTGTTCTTACTAAATTACTAATTTATTATAAATTATAAAATTCATGGGAATTTAACATTTAAAATGCACTTAAGTAATAAAATATATACACCAGTTATTAAAACTCAAGCTGAGGATCAGACCAACGAATAAATATTCCTATAAACATATGATAATTTTTATCTCCAAAAATATCAATGTATTTTAAAACTTATTTATTTATTCAAAATTCAAATGTAATGCTTGAACATTCAATAAAAGCAGGATCAGCCAATAAATTGACAAATTTACATTAGATATGAAATCTGTCAAACTTATTTATTTTTTAAATGTATAATCAGTGCATTAAATAAGGTATTTTTTCCTGGAATTATAAATTTAATTATAAAATCTTCCAACAATTCCCAAATAACCCTTTTAAATCTGTAAATTTATAACTCAAATATTGATATATTGATTAAAGACATTGAGAGATTATTTTAGACACACATGGTACATATGGATGTGAACATATTTTTTTCCTTATAGTTCCTTGGTTTACAAAGCACTCTAAGAATGTTACCAAAATTTTTTAAGGCATCTGCTATGAAAAAAATGGGTTGCTCCGCCCACGCATTCATCTTCGAAAACAAAAGCTATCAACAAAACCAATCAGCGTCTGCAAAGAATAATGCAATGGACGGGCAAATACTATAAGAAATTGTGCAACCACCTAGAAAACAAAGCTTTGACTATCGCATTACACGCTGCTCTTGAGATTTTCTTAATTAAAATCGTGTTCTACTAGCATTTTAGTCCACCTTGCTTCCTAATTGTCTTTCACCACCCTTTCTTTGTTTGTTTCATAAAACGTTTCTTCTTAGTTTTGTTTTCCCTACAATATGAAATAGAAAAAAAAAATTCTATGGTCGTGATATCGTGAAGCCAGTATAGAACGTGTATTTATGAAATGTGTTCATAATTCATTTACTGTTATCCAAATATTAATTTTAGGGTTCCGCCTTTCTTATTTAAAGGCAGGGATTTCCGGGCGGGTAACCTTGAGAAAAAAATTAAAAATAGTGAATGAGATTCTTAGTCTTGGTGGCATTACTCAACTCATGATTTAATGTATTCTGATTAGAAAATGACAGGTTAATAACAAAATTGTAAATTGTTTCTCTTATTAATTAAATTTGCACCTTCAAAAATACATTTGTTTTTATGGTATGTATATTTATTATGTTTTGATACGAAGTTTTTTTTTTTTTTTTTTCAGTGATCTATATTTGTTTTCATATAGATATGACGAAGTGAACAATTTTGTTTCTATCCAAAAGGTAACAAAAATACTTTTTAAAGTACATATATGTTTTAAATTTAACGAAAACAAAATCATCCGCAAATTACATATATTAATTCATATCTTGCATACATACACATTATTTAGATGCATTATAAATTATTTATAAATTTGATTAAAACAGAATATATAAGAATAATATTGACTCTAAATGACATACATTTTTAAAAGGAAAAATTGATCTAAATATTGTATAATACAAAATGACAAAACAGAATTACTTTTTTTTACATAAGACTAATGTCTTTAATATTTTATAAGAAACAGGAAGGATGATTAAGAATAAAAAAGGATTTTTAATTTTATATTTTCCGTTAAATAATAATTTAATACAGAGAATCTAGGATAAGAATAAAAAATCAAAACATTTAGCAGATTAATATTTTCATTAAACAACAAGTAAAATTACTTTTAATAACTTCTTAAATAAAAAATTTAAAAGTTTTTTAATATATTTTTTGAAGCTAAAAAGTAAGCTGTATCGCACAAAAAATATCCAAAAATAATATAAATTAATATCATTAAAAACATTTAATAAGAACATTGAGAATTAATTATTTATTATTTGACGTGAAAAATTTTTACTGTTAAATTCTTTATCAGAAGTTTAAAAAATTAGATCTTAATTCTTTTTATATTCCAGAATAATATGTATTTTATTTGCTCTACTTACCTGAGGAAATGAAGAATGAAAAGAATATTTCTATTTAATTCACAGAAATGGTTACTAAGGTGGATTAACTTATTTAGAAAATTCATCAATGAAGACATGAGAGCCAGCATGGTAGCCTATCAGCGATGATGGATGGTGTGGAAAGGAGGAATTAGACTCGACGACAGTGTTAATGGCAAGGTCAAACAAATATGGCAGGTGATGTGTCTTGCATCCTGCTGCTTTTTAATCGAGAAAAGACTGATCACTTTCCACTGGAAAAGAAAGGGATATCACATGAGCTCGTTTGCACTTCGAAGTCGATAAGTCAGCATCAATCAAGTAAACATTACAAAATTACTCATTTTAGCCTCATTTGAGCACACTTCCTTTTCGAGCTATTTCTTTGCTAAAATTAGGGGAATTATCAACATTTTTTCCACTTTTACACTTCTTAAGAATATACAGTCAAATAACCCTTTCAATTCTAGAAGTTTTATAATAATTACCTATATTTATTTTCAGTTTTTCACTCCTACAGTTCGAATAGTCCATATTTGATTGAATATTTAGATAGCTGGATGTAACAAATATCTTTATTAAGAGGTGAGACTAATATGTAAAATTAAAAGTATTATAAAAGAAAAGTTTTATATCAAACTCTTAATGAAAAATTACAAATATAAATTTAATATATTAGCTACACAATTTTCAGTTATAATTTTCTTTTACTAAATAAAAATATCATACCTATAAATAAATTTAATTTTAGTTTAAAATTACTCAAATTTACTTTTAATGGGAAATCCATTATAATATAATTAAATTATTTACATTATTGATAGTTAATAGTTTAATGTGTAAGTTAATAGAATCGTTCAGTTAACAGACAATAAAGTTCAGTTACCATATTTTTAATTTTAATCTTGGAGATATCAGCATACATCAAATTAATTCTTTGGTTATTAAGGATACTTTCAAAGAACC
This sequence comes from Latrodectus geometricus, assembly GCA_026290005.1. NCBI lineage: Eukaryota > Metazoa > Arthropoda > Arachnida > Araneae > Theridiidae > Latrodectus > Latrodectus geometricus. The sequence continues at coordinate 73,212 of JAPDSC010144202.1, forward strand.
GCATTTGATTTGGCAATTAGTATCTCGAACATTTGCATAGTTCTAAAATACGCCTAAGCTTTCCTATGATAGAAAATTAATATCTTAGGCATTAAGTAATTTCTGCTTAGAAAATTATTTAATAATCGCCCAACATTACTACATATAATAACTCCTTTCTTCCCTTATTACATCAATTAACTCCATAACACTTCACCTGTAATTCCACTTATACGGGTAAAAACAGAAAAACGCCATGTGACTCATCAATCATTCTTTAATCGTCAAAAATTTCATTTCAATAACCATTTTGAAAGCAATCATCAGAAAATTAAAACTAATCGTCCATCCTTGTGGGTGAAGCAAATTGATAGTACATAAGTATTTTAACCGGGATAGTTAGAGTGCATAGAATATATTGCGTCAAGAAAGAAATCAGAAAATGGCTGAATAATGCCTAGAGGCTCAGACTTGGCTGCTGGGAATTCTGTCTACAAGAGTCATACGCGTTTAATCATTTTTATTGATTGTGAATACAATGCTGGAATAAAAAAATATCATCTATTATTCGGATTGGTGGCCTAAACTCGTGATTGTTTTCCATCTGGAGTTTAGTTTATGCAACTGAACAAACGTTTATTAATTTTTTGCTTTCTTTTTCTATCATGCTACCTCGTAAGAATTATCAGCCACAAGTAGCAACTAGTTTTTTAAATGGAAAATTGCCGGCTTGGGAGTTGTGTTTTATATGGGCCCAACTGCCAATGCTGTATAATAAGCCATAAATCGTGTAAGGGAGCCATGTAATTGCTTATTATTGCAGCTGTGTGTAAGAAGTGGCTGCCGATTCCGGGTGTTCTATAATTTGCAGGTATCGATTGATTTGACGATTGTTTCTCTCAAAACCCAATCAAATCCGCGTCATAAATTATTTTCCGACAAGGAGAGTGCAAGTTCATTGGAAATGGTCCTTGTTTTCTTGATCGTGCCTTACTTTTATGGTTATTACTGTTTTCCAAACTTCCTCAGTCCTTTTCTCCTACAATTATTATTTTAGTAATCCTATGGGATATATTAATTTTTAAGAAAGCTTAGTAGCATCACAGATATTAGCGTTATCCTGGGCAGTACTTTTCTTGCTTTTCTCCATGTACATTGTCATTCTAAAATATATAAAAATTTCAGAAATGTTTGGAAAATGTATATATGCTGTTAATAAAAAAGCTATCTCACATAATTAAAAAAATCAAAGAAATAAATAGAATCGGGTACAAATAAGAGTACATATTAAATCATTAATAGTATATTTTTAGAAATTGTAGAAAACTAGATAACAAATTTGTCCTTAAATTTTCATAAAATCATGAAATGAATGAAAAAAATTTCAAATAAAATAAAGAAGAAAAGATTAAGTGAAATCAAATCTGAATGAAGAATATATTTTATCAGTTTTCTAAATTATTAGGTATAACTGAAAAAGTAAAAAATATGAACTTAATTACTGCTCATTTAGTAAAACAAATGTCTTAGATTAATGTCTTACATGTTTAATATTACAAATCAACTATTAATGCACGGAAAATTTATAATTTGAAATATACAAAATTAAATATATACTTTCAAGATGTAAAGAGAATGAATTTTTTATAATTATGAAAATGTAATAAAGAAATATGAGAGAAAATCCATATACAGCAGTTTTAATGTTTGTCCGTTTCAATAGAACATTTCACCAATATGAGATTCAACTTCCTCATTTCCCAAACGAGGATTTTAAGTAAAGTTTTCATTACTAGAAGAACATTGTTTATAATTATTATTTAGATACCTGTAATTTATTTGAAAAACATGATTGGAAGTTGAAATATCAGGGGCAACAAAGTAAAAGAAACAGACTTTATTCCTTTCTAATTTGACAAATGTAACACGATTTAACTACAAGAAAAAGGAACACATGCTAATAAATCACATATTTTTAAAAGTTTTTTTTAAAAATATGTGAGTTTATGTGAGTTTCTTAAATATATGAAAGACATTACTACTATGTTCATTTTGTTAAACACTGCGAATACAAAATATTGCAGAATGTTTTATTTTTATTAGAAAATTTCATTTGTGATACAGAGTTTATTAACAAGTAAAAATTCATATCTTCGAAACTTATATAACTTTTCCTATGAAACTGGTTGTGATTATACCAATAAGCTATTATTCTGATTGGATTTCGAAATTATTCTGAAAGTAATTTCCAATGAAAAATCTTCGTAAAATTAATTTTTAATTAAAATTTATGTTCAGCGCAACGGTTTTTTTTTATAATGAAAACTTTTTATAGTTTTTGATTATAAGGATAATGATATAGGGTGTGAAAAATATTTTATTAAGTACCCAATACAATATAATTTCAGAACAAGTAAAATTTATCATTTGCGTCTTTTGTATTTCTATAAAAATGTAAATAATTAATTTTATGTTTTTTTTTTTTAACTTAGTTCACCAATATTATTTATTTAAAATAAGTTCGATAAAATTAAATTACATTTCTTAATTTTTAATAGAAATTTATTATAATAAAGAAACACAGATCACATAGGTATTTAAATATAAAATGTGTACAAAATTAGTTATAAATTATTGCATTATTTCAAAGGCATTGAAATAAATAGTATAAAATTCTTTTTATAACAATAATAATTTATAATACGTTAGCCAATGGCTGAGTGATTTGCGTTCCTGATTCCTAGCTATTGGTCCCGGGTTCGAATCCCGGTTCAGGCATGGACGTTTTCTTTCTTTCACTGTGTTTCTTTGTCCTTTCTCCTGAGATGACGTATGAATGTGGCCCAGCCTATAAATGGGTTTGTGGTGGTGTGACTTGGGTAATATTACTCGAATACGTGACTTGGTTCACAAGTGCCCATCAGGTAAGGCTAAATGAGTTGCTATTTCTCACCTTGTCGCAGGGTCAATCACCCAGTGCCCGCTATAGGGTAAAAAATAATAATTTAGAATACCAATACATTTTAAATTTCTCTGTTCTTCTTAGTAATTAAAAGTATCTCATTAAGCCCAAGTTCTAAAAATAGCTAACCACCCTAGTTTCACACTATCATAATTAAAAAAATTAATTATTTTGTTAAAATTAACAAAACATTTCAAAAAATTAAATATTTAAGTGATTTGAAATATGATTTCCTTAAGCCAATCAGGTGTTATATATTTAATTTTGGGTTATTTCTCATAAATATTTATTTAGAAACAAAACAAGTTATTTTTTTCCTAATCTAGAAATAATCATACCAAGAAAGAATTCCAATGAATTTTTGCTATTTTATATTTTATTTGATATCGAAAACACATTGAGAAATAATAAGGAAATTCAGGAATCAAAATTAAATTCTGTATAAAGACTCCAGGTTGCATGCGGGTAAAATAATACCGTAAATACATTTGGTACACCTACTCATTTGATAAAGCATGACTGACTGCTTACCGCACAAAGATTGTTGCATGAAATTTGAACATCCATCGCATCTTCATTTTCAGGGAGGTCTTTTCATAATCAATAGGCCGCATTTGTGTCTCGTGGAAGAGCACTCTTGGAAAACTTTCAAACACCGATCGTGACAGAATACATGCAAAAACACAACATCAAACAACTACTTGATAGTGACTCAGATAGAATCCAGGATCTACCTCACCGAAATGTGAGCTCTTACAATTTGATCCGGATTAGTCAAAAAATACTGATTTATACCCTTAGTGACACTTGAACTAATAATCTCAAGTACAAATACTAATGAAGTAACTTGGTTGAAGAGTTTTTTAGGTTAGATATCATTAGCTTAATATGAATGCACGTAATTCATAAATCTTAACAACACTTATCATGTGTCCATTGCTCCAATTTCAATTTTTTTTCAAATGTATCATTTTGTTATGGTCCTCACAGAAAAAAGCCATCGCTATGTTGAACATGTTTATAGAAAAATCCTACCAGTTATTAATTATTAATTACTGGTAGGAATTTAAGAATTAAACCAGAGAAAAAATTTCCCATCAGTCACTATTCAATCAAGCTAGCTTTCTTAAATTTTTTTATAAGAAAAATTTCAATTTAACACTAATAATACCATACTTAAAATAATTATTAGTGAAATTTAAAATGGTTATGAGAAATACATATGAGAATTTCAGTTGTTTTTGACAAGCTCATACTAAACTAAAAAATAACTTTCTAAAAAGGTATTTTTATTTAAAATAACATTTTAAGTAACATTTCAAGAAGCTACTCAAAATGTTATTTTACAAATGCTTAAAGTTATGCGGCTAAAAATATAAAAAAAATAAAAAAATGTAAGCCTTCTTTTTTATACAAAATGGAGTTCAATTTGTATGGTTTTTTAAACTTTTTGAAATATTTCACTTCATTAGAAAATATTATTATTATTCAGTGCACTCAAGTAGCAAAACAAATTCAAAGGATTCTTCGTATTAAATTGAATAAGATTTTCTCCAAACACATTTATACATTGGGATGTTTATATTATGGAGATTTTAAGTTTAAAGTTATTTTATTAAAAACATAAAAAAATAGATTAGCTTCTCTTAATGGATTCGGAGGACTTTGCATTCTAAATGTAACTGTATTATAAATGATTTTTTAAAAATGATCGTGTCATTTGATCGTGATCGTTTTACATAGTTTCTTTAAGCACGGAAAATTAAACCATACAAGATCTCTGATTTAATGCAGACACTAAATAACTACAAATGTCTATTTTTTTCGATACTAATAATAAAAACAAGGAAACTAGATATCAAATAAATGTTTGTTGAAATGATAATTCAATAGAAAATGATTTCATTCAAAATGGACATGATTGTAGATCCCTATAAACTTCTATCAAAGACTTCTCAGAAGTAAAATGTTCTTCGGTCTACATTTAACAATTACGTCAAGTGCTCTGAAAATATTGAACAGTATCACTGCCCTAGTAAGCCTAAGAAGCTGTCTCTTAGAGACAGAAGAACCTTAAAATTGTACGAAACAATCGGCAGACTTCATTGTTCCGAAATTGCTATTTCATTGCAAGTATACTAGCCAGTGGCAAGACTCTCCACCAAAAGTAGATGGTACTTAGTCTCTATGATCATGTTGTTACTAATAACCCGCTAAACATATGCACCAATGTACTTTGAGCAGTAAAAGAATATCGTGAGGAATCGGAAACATTATTTAGGCGTAAACTTTTATCATGGTTTGAAGAATTTTCCATTGAAATTTAGTTCGTTAAATTTAAGGTAAATGTGTCAATAACTTTCCGACATTGTTTCAAGAGTTTGGAACAAGCTTTTTTCCGAATCAACTCTCTAATACTTATATTTATGCAGCACTAAAAATCAAGTCTTAAGTTGATAATACGTGGATATAAATGCCATCCTGGTTAACTTGAACTCCTAACCATCTATGGGATAAGTTACAACATTTTCTGCCCTCAAAACTCTCTCTATAAAAAAGACCAATCATGAATTACTTACTGTGCAATATGAAACAAGGTTTTTTCAATAGTCAACCAGAATTTAGTAGATAGACTATTAACACAACTATAAAAGAATGTGTTATCAACTATAAAAGACGTATTATCAACTATAAAAGAATGTGTTGTTGTTGTTGCACATCCCCGAGATTAACGGAGCTAAATCAAGTCCATGAAACTGTGCACCTTGAAGAAGTCCAAAATTAAAAGTTGATAGTAAGTAAGGTGATGCTTGGAGAGGTCCAGACAAGCAAGAATGTGTTCAGAAGAAGAAGAAATGTAAATACATTAACGGCAGCAAAATCAGGGAGACAGACTTGATTTTCTATTAGTTACAAGATGAATATTTTTCGAACCAATAATGTTTGATGTTAGATAAGTTTTGATCATTCACGTCTTTTAAATTAAGTTAGGGCTCAGTTTTTACATTTTCTTAGTCCTAAATACAAATTTAATCCTTGTTCTTTAATCCGAGATACAATTTTAAATTTCTTAAAATATTTAAGCAATGTTTTTTAGAAATAACTTAAAATTTCTGTGTTCTTTTTTCTTTGTTTTTCAATAATATATTTAAAAATTTCATTGATTTAAATTTTATATTCAGAAAATTATATATTTGTCTTTATCAAAGCGTATAAAGATTTGTAAGAAAACTAGTGAATCCTTAATTTCAATTTAGATTATGTAATCAAAAATGCGCATTTATATATAATTAAAACTGTCATATAAATATTTTTCAGAATAAATTTCCTTCTTTCTATTTATATAACGTTTATCAACGAAAATTTTGCAATCTCATTTCTAAATAATTATCTAAGCGGATATTTAATATTTCACGCCTTTATAAACAGTAATTTGTATGACTCATCTGCACTGAAATATTTAAAGTAAGAAAAAAGTCAAAAGTAATTAATGTCTTTATATATAACTATTATTTTTTTTTCAAGAGAAATTTTCTTTTTCTAGTTTTTTTATCTGTTAGTCCATTGCAAACTGATTTCCTCCAATAAATATATATCTTTTCCATTCTTCCTTCCCCCATTTCATTTAAGAAAAAAAAACATGTCATTATTAAATTTATATATAATTTTTGTTTGAAAACAAATATAGTCTTATTAATATACTTAAATTACCTATATTTTATTTTTTAGCTAATTACTCTATTTCTCAATTAAAAACTGAGTTATGATTATTGTCTGATCTGAAAGTATATCTCTAAATATCTAAGTATATATATATATATATATATATATATATATATATAT
>JAPDSC010144202.1:96220-111831 GCA_026290005.1 Latrodectus geometricus
TATATATATATATATATATATATATATATATATATATATATATAGTAAGTTCTAGCATAACTTAAATTTATCCTTATTATACATAAGAATATAATGATGGTTATTTAAAAATACATAATTTGTATAAGTTGAATTTTGAATAATTTCCAATTCAATGCATAATAGAAAATTGTCATCAACTTCGATGCAAAATATCTGAATTAAATTCATGTTAACTTCATTTCCCCATGCAATATAAATATGAAGCAAGTACTAATTGTTATATTTTATTAATTATAGCTGTAAGAGTATCAAGAATATCGAATAGATATTTTTTGACATGTATATACTTCTGTTTTGACACGTATATACTTCTTTTTTTTGACACGTATATACACGTATATTACTTCTGTTTTATACAAAATATTTAGAGCATTTTACGTTAGATAACATATAATTGTAATATTAGATTAAAAAATTAATAAAATTTCTATAAAGTAATAAGGAATAGTATTTATAAAGCAATCAATCTAGAAACTCTTATAATATAAAAGTTTTTTATGCAAATATATTATATATCCTAACAAAAGTTTTAATTCACTTCACAATTATTACGTATATTAAAAAACAAAAATATTCTTCTCACATAATATTTAACAAAAATATTCTTCTCACATACTTGTATCATTGAACTTTGTATAATATAAAATATAGAAATGAATGAGTACAATTTAGCACGTTTTTAATTAAATTATTAGATTATAGACATAGAAAAATATAATTTTCTGCAATAATAATTTTTTGTAAACATGTACACAAAGATTTTTCTCTATGCCGAAATATTTTATGTAAGCGAATTTATTCAAAACTCAAAACTTAATATTTGCCTTAAATCTATTAATTTAGTTTAGTTTTTAGTTATTTTATTTATTTATTATTCATTATTCTTGCTCTTCTCTCTCTATGTCAGCAACTTCACAGTATTGTATTATTGAATTTTTTTGTTTCTAAAAGCTTACTTTTTAATTATTTAGGTTTTAAAAAATTAATCAAATCTTATTTTTCTGGGAGAGTTTGATTCTTATTTTTGTATGGAATTATATTTTTGTTTAATCAAATTCTTATTTTTCTTATTAGTATTTATGAATTCTCCTTTCCTTTGTGAATTTTTTTTCAAGTTATCCTTAATTTTTATTTTTTGTTTGTACTAGAAAATATTAGTTTTTAAGAACCATGTGTATTTTGTATAAAATTATTTAGCGTATAATAATTTCGCACGATTTTTCTGAGTAAATAAATTGATTCTTATTTGGTTTTATATTCGACTCCATTTTAAAAAATTTTATTTCTATATCATCCTAATATATTTAAAAATTTTTATAATACCTTTATTATATTGGAAATTTTGAATTTGATTCATATAAGGAAACTACGTCAAAATAATTTTAATTCTCTAGAGAAAAAGATTGTGTATTCGGATGTTTATTACCAAACGAGTAACTTATAGATTGAACTTACTTCTTGCATCGTAACTTTGATCAATCCAATAAGAAATTTCCTTGTTTAAAGCAAATAATTGATTCTGTTAGCAAAAAGTTAAATTATATATATATATATATATATATATATATATATATTTGAAATTTTTGTTAACAGAATCAATTATTATGATATATATATAATCAATATTTTCAATTATTATTTAAGTTTCCAAAAAGCATAAGAAAATTGAATTTTTAACAGTTTCAATGAATTGAAAGTTTCAAATTTCTTGCATATTTTGATTTGAGCTTATAAAACAACAAAATAAAATATTTTAACTGCATATTTAAAGCATAAGGCTCCATATTAAGAGGTAAATTGAGAGTTTGTCACAATGTAAGCATACTCAAAATAACATATACAAAAATATGCTCGGTATATGAAAGACTGATTAATTTTAAGGTTTCATTTTAAATTTCTTATTGCACCGTATGAAAGTTATTCTACTATTTGGCAAACATTAATGAAATCATGACTTAAACTATGCTCTCTGGTTAGTAAAATCAAATTACATTACAAAAATAGAACAATTAAATTATTAAAAAGAATTTTTTGCTTTTAAAAGTAATTTGGTTTGGGTGGTTTGTCGCTCAATAATCATATTTTGCACACAAGAATCAACTAAACCGAGACCAACAGTTGATAATAATTTCCGATCCACCTAAAGCATCGATGCTCGAATGAAACACGAATTGTCGAAACGAAAACCAGAGCATTATCTATTTGACTGCCAGTTCACCAAAGCAATGATTTTAGTCAAATTTTAAAGTGGAATAAAATGTGCTGCTGGGATTGAATGAAAGAGATAGTAATAAAATATTTTTAAAGGTTTATGATTTGACATTTCATAATAACATTAAAACAGAAAGAGCGAAACAATAGTTTAAGTTTTTAAGCTTTGGCTATGTGTTGCTTTTCTGGGGAATCTTTCCTTGGTAGTATAGCATATTAAAGCTTCACGGAATAAGAAAACTTGGAAAACACTCACCGTGATCGATGCTCTCATAAAAAAACGAAAATACTGTATTTATTTCATTATTTCACTGATGACTAGGAATAAAGAATTTAATGCAACCACTTGGGCCAATTATAATAATGTTTATATAAAGTGATTATATTTACGAAAAATGTTCAAAATATTTATTCAGTCAATGTCCTTTCTTTTCAATGTTGCACCACCGTACTTGTAGACCAATGGTTAGCGCTCTTGCCTTCAATTCTACAGTTTGTGAGTTTGAATCTCCCTCTGGGCTTATATGTTTTTAATTATTAGGAATCCGTTTTAAGCCGTAGTTCTCGGTCTAATTAGCCTTCGTGTATAAAGATGATCGTTGAGTGACAAACAAACTAATTCCAAATTACATTTACGTCTATGATTGTTTCATGAAAATACTTTTAATTTTTCAATTTGTAAATATTAAAAATCAAAAGTGCTTATAAATATTAATATAATATATTATTTCATGAAAATAAGTAAGAGAGAAATATGTATTTTTAAAGTTATGCTCAAAAAAGTTCCTGAAAGAAAAACGTATCTTTTCAGGACATATTTGTTTCAAAAAAATAAAAATCTTGAATTTATTCGAAATACACACAGGAATTGAAAATTGCATTCTTAAATTCTTAGCGATTTCAGAGAAATTTTATAATTAACAAAAACATGTGTTGAATTTCTCATATCCATTTTAAATTGAGATTTCAAAATTAGTTAAGTTATAATTAATTAAGTGATAAGTTTCAAATTTTTACTTAGTTTTGATTTTAGTTTTGATTTTTCTCAGCAATAATCCTTATCTTCATATAATAATTCAGAATAATTTAAAATAAACGGGCTTGAAGGTTAGAAAAACCATTTAAAAATATTTTTAAGTATATTAACTAAATAAAAATTAATTCTTTAAGCAATCTGTTAAGGTTATTTATTATTAAAAATTCCATATCTGAACTATATATTTTATAAAGAGTGAATATAGAGAAATTAGTCCCCTTTTTAATTCAATATATAAAATTCAATGTCTTTTGCTTTTAAATTCGAAATTCATAATCGTAAATATTTTATTTATTATTTTTCGCGCTAGGCACTAAGTATATTTTTATTTGACATATTCTATTTATTTTTTCCGTTGAAAAAGAATGAAAGTAATGTGGATTCAAACTTGAAAAACCAAATTAATGCTTATGCAACTCATCAGGCAACAAATTTTCCTTTGAATTCAATATTTGATGATGATAATTGTGGGAAATAAATTTCTTTCCCTTAACCAAGCATTTCGTCTCAAATTTTAAACGAAATGATATTTCCAGAATGCATTTTCATTACCGCATTTCTTATGCACAAATAAAACCCAAAAGCTTTATAACTGTTTTTATATATAAATATATAGTTTAGATAATTAGTTTACATTTATTTAATTAAATTACTTACACATAACTGAAAATTATGTGAGCAATATAAATTCAGAAATAGGAACAAAGAAATTACATGTTAAAGTAATTCTGAAAAAAAAAAATACCCAAAGGACAACATTTTTTTATGTGAAAATAAATTTAATAAGTTTTCAATTATGTAAAAATAAAATATTTAACAAAAGGAAAATATTTTATTTTGACATAATTGAAAACCACTTAAAATAACGAAATTTTTTTTAGATATTTCTTGGAAATTCTACTTAAATAGGAGAATGTTCTAATTATGAAAATGACTGCTGCCTTTTCCATTGTATCTGTATAGGAATTTACGAAGATATCGTAAATAAATACAATAATCTATCAATAATACTGTCAACTGAAAGTTGTTAGGTATTAATAAAATACTTTTTGCTTATACTTACTAATTTATGTTAATAAAATATGTCCTTTTTTTGATTTCATAAGAAATCTAAAGCAAAAAAACAAGCATTTTTGGAGTTCGCTATAAGAGCTTTAAAATACTAAATTCTTTCCTGTAGGATTTTTTTCCTGTTAAAATTAGGATAGTATTTATTATTTCACAGAAAAGAAATAATTTTCTTTGAATACGTGTTTGCCTCGGTTGATATGACTAACCATAAATGTAGCTCTTAATTTCTGAAAATTTATTCGCACGATCCGATTTCTATCTCTATAAAGGATTAATTAATAATATCCGGCCTTAAGAAATTAGGAAAATAATTTCGGCCACTATTTTATAACAGATAATTTTATAGTTTTAGTCGTGGAATACTTATTAAAGTTAATAATTGAATATATTTATAAAGTGAATTTATATTTTATGAATGGTAATTTAAGAAGGAGGAAGAGGAATAGTGTTTCAAGTAGAATTGTATAAAAAATTTATTAAAATAGATTTTTAAAATAGTTTTTTGGAAACCTATATTAATGTGTCTCGAGTTGGAAAACTTTCAAGCACTCACCTGGACAAATGAATTATGAAAAAGTGAAAATTGGATTTCACTCATTTAGCATAGAGAAAATAATTATTATTATAGCACAAATAATATATCTTTCTATACAAAAAACTTTATTTTGGACATGCTTAATCATTATTAAAAAGATGGAGTTAAAATGACTTTTTTCAAATGATGTTTTAAAAAAAATCAAAAATATTTTATAATACTATCCTGTTGCCTGAGTTATCTCGTGGTTAACTTAAGCAAATACATTTGCAATACATACATATACCACATAAAATGCCTGGAAATTCGTATTTACAAAAGTAGATATGTTCTTGAAATGAAAAAATAATACGAATTATATAGATTTCTTTACAATTTGTTTATACATTTATAAAAGAGTTTTTTCATACATACATACAAATGAGTTGTTGTAAGAATTAATTACAAAATTAAACAAATATCATTGTAATTAATTAAAGAGAGTTAGTAACAATGAAATTAAATAAACTATTATTGTTAGTAATCGAATAAAATTTGTCATTAATATTAATGAAGCTCGAAACTAACTTGATTTGAATATTTTTGATCAATTTTACATTATAAATTCATCACGAATTGCAAAAATGTTGTTGTGTCTACATATCCAGATCTCAAACATGTAAGATAAAACATGCAATTTAAAAATAACATACAACCAAAAAATACTTGCTTATAAATATTTATATCTACCCTCACAAAAACCACGGACTAAACTCGGGGGAGTTCGCAGTTTTTTTTCCTCTTCTATCCGGCGTGAGAAATCTTTTTTGTGGCACTTTTAGAGCGTAAAGCCCCGAAGTGTTTTTTCCCTCTTCATTTTTTCCTCAACTTCATATTTTGATGCGCCACACAGACAGACACACAAAAAAAAAGGCGGGGAAGAGAGAGAAAGACGGCCACATATCCCTTTTTAGAAGAGGAAGAACACCGAAGCGAATTGCCGTGTTACGGGGTCTTCTGGGGATGCTCTGGAGGACGTTTGGGACTGCCAATGTAAGAAAAAGAGTCATTCGTCATAGCGTATCGTCCAAAGCGATTATTAAATACACACAGAAAATGGATCACATAAGATTGTTGTTCGATATGAAGTTATCTATCTTTCTGAAGTGGTGTATTTCATCGTTTTAAAATTTCTATGAAAAGAAAAATTTTATGTAGTATATATTCGAAAATAACAATTTAATTATTAAGAAAAATTAATGTTTTTGATGCTTAGTAGCCACAGAAAATATTTTTATTTGAAATACACCAGAAGATAATCAAAAATAAAATAAAAATATGGCCATTAAAATAATTTTTTGTTTCTTAAATTATTTATTGACAGCTCCCTCCTATACTAAAGCACATTTCATTCATCTTAAATTATTTTTCAAAAGAACTATAACACATGTTTTATTGAATTTCACATTTTTAAATGAAAAAAAGCTATTTTAAATTTTGAGAAAATAAGTTTTTATCTATTTATTAAAAAAGAAGCTCTGTATTAATTGATTTCATTATTTTACATTCCATTTAGCATACAATGTCTAATTGAATCAGATTTCGAAAGAATTAAAAAATCTTGAAATACTATAAACATTTAAGCCTAAGTTCGTAGTTGAATTCACAAAAATATGTAAATATTTTCAGTTTCTTTTCTCAAAATACGCACTTTACATTCACAATAGTTAGAATCTCTTTAGCATTTTGTAAATGAGGTTCACTATGAATAAAAAGTCAAATGGACTCTCTTTTTGAATGAAATGTTCGCTTGTCATCAAACAAAAAAAAAACACTTGATTTCTATTCTTTTATGGTTACCTTATAACTCTAAAGAAATAAATGAATTATATGAGAAAGAAACTTTAATCTGTTTTAAGAAAACACTTTTATTGTTTAGGTACTTCGGAGTTTTCCATTTCCGTATCTCTTCTTACGGTATTCAATATAATGTTTCTATTTATGAAGTTTTCTTCCCAAAACCAGCTTTAATCCCTAGTTATTCAAAGCGTAAAGTCGTCATACTAAATAAGCCACTTTGTTAATGCTTTTTAAAAACATAAAGTAATAGAAAAGCATCCATAAGATATAAAGTAAATATATAAGCAAATAAAATGAGTAGTTGACATTTTTGAATTTCAGAAAGTACTAATGATATTAGAAGGAGTTTTGATTTAAAATTAACTCTTGAAAAAAAACCATTGTACCTTTAATGTGGTTATCCTACTAGTCTAGGTACAGAATTAGTTGAATATACATTAAAAAAAAAGAAATTTTCAGCTAAGGGCAAAATTAAATAAAAATGGAAAATAAATGCAATAACTAATTCTTCAGATGATTTGCCCAACTTACCATAGTATAAAAGTCCAAAATAATGCAAACAGTCCAAAATTTTCAATCTTTCAATTATTTGAAGTCATACTAATTCTAAGGATTTTTATCCAACTTTTTCTATTATTATATCACTCTCATTTTTTTCTAGACGTTTTACACATAGCCCATTTAGTTTATTGAATAGATTACATTTCTCATGACTGTTAGTATTTTTAATTTTGGTGTTAAATATGACATGAATAGAATCTCCATTGTTAGGTTGGGTTTAAAACAGGTATCCGAAGTTCAACGAGAAACGTTGGTTCAGCCCACAAGCATCAGAGGCATGGAATTAAAACACATTCCAGCGCAGATCTCGCTAATTGAAAATGCCATTGGAAATCCGGGATAAAGAGTTTTCCCAGTCATTAACACTGCATTCTCTCCTCGTCTCTGTGATTAGAGCTTACGGAAGAGAGGGGCTGGACACTCTGGTCTTTCAGAGTTCACTTTCCAACCATTCGTCACTGTCAGTGTTCATACGAATTACAGAGGTGCATGGAAATACGACATACACGTCTCGTGTTATTTCATTTGTTCTGACTCTTGGCCGTTGCATAACAGCTCGGCCGATGAAGGCCCGATAGCATTGTGCTCTAAGAGACCGTGTAATGATAACTGTCGCGTCAGATGTCTTTTCCTCTGTTAATGGTCTTTGGCACGGAACAGCAGTCAGTTCCAGTTTTGTTTTTAGTTTTCTAGCTTTTCATGTTTTGGATCTGCAAACCTCGCGGACACGGCATCATTGAATAGAGTGGGGGGAGACCTTCTCACCATAGAAGTCTTTATTTAGTTTCTGAGGTGACGAAGAACCACGATTCGCGAGATCTAATGATCTCAACCTAGCAATCCTTTTAGTTTTTCAATTCCCTGAAATGAAATTCTAGTTGTTTCTTTGCTTAGATCGTGTCTCTGATTGTGAGTAATTTTAAATTATGAACAGAGCTAAGCGTGACAGTGGAATATTCAATCTAGTTGTTTTACGTGATTGAAAGCTTTCAATTTTTTTCCCTTAAGAGATAAACATATATATTTCCTAATAATGGCTTCCGCACTAGAGATTTAGTTCCAGAGACAATTTTATTATAAGTAACACAAATTTATCACAAGACTTATCTAAAAAATTCAAATACTATGGATTAATATAAATGGATCTATAGTGATTTAAAACTATTCATTTTAAAATTTCTTTCCTTTATAATATAATATATTCTTTATTTTCTTTATTTATTATCAGTATAAAATATTTCATTTTCTTTGAAACATTAATTTTCTCTTAAGCTCTTTATTTTAAATAAACAATTCCTTTTTTCAATTATGCTTTCCTAGAGACACAACTGTATTAAATATACATTTTAAGATGCTACGCTTTCCCTAAATTTTCGTGGATAGAATATACATTAAAATAGCGAAAACCATAAAGAGAAAGTTTAATTATTTTGAAATTTTATTCTTTGAACTCATTAAAACTTTCCTACTGTATTAAGTTAGGGAAGTTTTTGTTGAAACTGTATAGTTTGGTGACAATTTTACAATACAAAATAGCTCTTTTTTTTTATAACAAATATTAAAAAATAAATAAGAATAAAAAATAGAATTAGCTCGCATGTTAAATATATAATTATCATGATGAATGTATTCCTATTTTTGTGTAACATTACTCTTCTTCTCAACAAAAAATTCAAATCCTTTCAAAACTAGGTTTATGGTATTTGTAAAGTTCAAGAATATTTAGATCTTATGTTAATAAACATTGTTTCGAGTTAAGTTAATAAAAATGTATGTACGTAAAATTCTAATAAAATAACTTTATTGGAATTTAAAAATTAAACTTTTTTCTTAGATTTAAATTTTGAAATGTCATAGAAAATACATCAAGAATAATATTTTATTATTTGTATGAGCTTCTCTAAATATTTAACACCATGTTGCTGGAAAAATTCGCAAAACATCAAACAAATTACATTATTTTTTTAAAATTATAATAAATATAAATTTTATATATATAAATTTTAATATATATAAATTTTATTATTTTTTTATGAATCTCAAACTGTAGGTGATCTTAAATAATGAGACTAGTAGATTTCTTATTGCTTATGTACACAAAATTGATTAATGTAACCATTTGAATATTAATTATGAAAAACTTTCTATTAAAACAAAAACTTTAAAACAAAAACTTTCTATCGTTGGATATGCTTAAAGTGAATTTTATTCTGTTGATTAATTGAATTCATGGTACCGCTATTTATTGTATACAAATACATAAATCTCATCAGTTACTACATGCCTACAGAAGAGGAGAGGTCGCTCGCATGTTTTTCCCGTAACTCACCACATGTGAAAGTCTGAACAGCAAAGTGAGGTGATTTTTCATATTTCTCTCTGTTGAGAGTAAAAACAATGGCTTGTGGAGTAAATATTTCAAGGGCAGATAACTTTCAGTCACGAATTTTATAAAAGAAAAGGGGGTACCGCTCTTTTACATTGAACCTGCTGGGGTCAACAAGAAAAAGGCACCTATGAAAAACGACTCCAAAAGCGTGACCCATTGTCGCACAGCCCCACTGGCCATGTGGGTCACTTTTTATTAATGATCTTTACGTTTCTCGAGCGCCTTGATTCAGGAGCACCCACAGCAAGAAATCTACTCCCCATTTCGGTGGGAACTCCCACTCCCTGGTGGAGCACCCTACTCCCAGGATACCTGAAGAGATGAAACTGAAAACCCACCACTATTTTTTTTTTCTTTTTTCAACTTTACTCCCATTCTTTGTAGAAGTACACGCAGCAGAGTCGAAGCAGCTGTACTTTGATCCTGTCACGAAGACATTTATTATAAATCGGTATCAAAAATGTATGGGTGCCTGGTTTATAAATAGAAGGGCAGTGTTCGATGTCGGGTACTTGACAAGCCCCATCGTAAGTATGAAATGATAAGTTGGAGTCATGAAATTTAATGCGCTATATTTTTAACAGAACAAGCAGTATTCTAATCTTTCTCAGATATTGAGAAAGTGATCGTTTTTATTTGAATAAAGATGTCACCACGAAAATGTTCGTACAAATGAAAAGATGTTAAACTTTCAAATACCCTAAATATTTTTAGAAGGTCCTCTTTCCATAGAATAAATAGAATATTAATGTGTACTTAACAATTAGATGTAAACCTAATCTTTCTTTTTTAACTAAAAATTCATCTAAAGAAATTTTAGGGTAAGAATTTAAATAGAAATTTACACCTGGGTTCAGATCAATATATGTTACAGAAAAAACAGAAAAATGTCTGTCAATCATATTTAAAACCCTTCAATTATTTGTCATTACACTTTCGCTTCAAAATTGAACACCAAAAACGTATAGAAATTTTTACGTTCCTTTTCGCTATTATATTGACAGTTTATGTTAAAAAAAATTTAATTTTGTTTACATGAAATTACTTTTATTGTTATAACAAATCTTTCATGGAAGCATCAATGAAATCAGTAATTCACAAGTGATGTGTTCTAGTAAATATTCTTACGTCTAAGACCTATTGTATATATTTGTTGGTAGTATGTTTTCTTCTAACAATAATCTAACAGATTTCAAATTTTAATTGCTTATTAAAATTTCTTTTTTTGTTTATACATTTTCCTTGTAGAGTGTTTTATTTACAGTTTTTTAGTTTTAATAATTTTATAATTACAATTGAGAAGTGTTACAAATGCTTTCTTTTCCAGATTATTTATCATAATTATTATTATCATTAAAAAAATATTATAAAATTTTTTTATTGTTCGCTTTCCTGTAATTCTTCATCGGCATGTTTGGAAATTTTTAAATTCACTTGATGAGAATATGATAATTTTGATGGTCAAAAGATAATTTATCCTAATTAGCGTTAATAAAATATTGGCACTGAATTAATCTTAATTTTATTGACGTTCATTTTTTTAATGTGAGTCATATTCATTCTTTAAACCCATCTTTGACTATCAGTAAGTGAGATCAGTTTTCATCCTGCTGATTAGTCAGATCTAAAAATTTATGGCAAAAAATGAATTGCCATGTCCTTAGGAGATATATACTAGCTGTAAATAACACTGAACGTAGCTGAAGTTTTGCCCCTAATTATACATTAACAGTAAACTCCTGGGGCAAAATGTAATGAGAAAATCAAGTGGTAGACAGCTCTGACCCTGCTACTTCAGCAAGTGTCAGTCTGAACAACAGCACCGTAAATTATGTTACTTCGGATACCAAGTAATTTACTGTATTTATGGCTCAGCTGGAAAGGGTTCTTGTGGAAGCAATCACTAGCTGAAACACATCCCTCTAAGCACTGGAATGACCTCTTTGAAAAGCCGCGGTAAGATACGCAAACTGTTCGAGAATTTCCGTTTTGGAAACTGGTTTTATTTTTCTTTTGTACACAAAGCTTTTTTTTTTTAACTGAAACCTTAAAGAAATTCTTTATGATTTCCATCGCTAGTAAGTTTTGACGGTAAAAACTTTGCAAAGCTTATCGTGGCAAGAATGAGCACAACAACTACTAATTCAGTATGGCCCGAGATAAAAACCTATTTCGAAATGAGTTTCTTTTTATGCAAAAGGTTAAATGTTGAGGCTATGTTCTCGCACGAGAGTTTTGGTTATTATGATTCAACAATTTGAATGGAGACTATTTAATGAGAAAAAAAGCACATCGTTAGTAGTCCTTATTTGAAATGATTTAGTTAATCAAACTATAATTTACATTTGTTAATACCGTAAATAATAATGAACTCATCATATGTGTTTCTGGTGCAATTGTTCTTGAATTTTTCATTGCACTTAAATTTCGGTAAAATACGGATAATTTATTATTATGTTATTCATGAAATATTAAAAATTTAACAAAAAATTAGGAAATTAATTGCTTTTTTATTTCATATTTAAAGTGTTAAATATTTTAATATTAAATTTTTATTCAGGAACATATAATCCTATTTGATCAAATATACTTTTGTACAGCTGAAGTTCTAAGAAATGCTGCCATGAATAAAAAAATATTCAATAATATTTTGAATGAATATTATTTATTTATGTGATTGGAAACAAA
Organism: Latrodectus geometricus; assembly: GCA_026290005.1. Taxonomy (NCBI): domain Eukaryota; kingdom Metazoa; phylum Arthropoda; class Arachnida; order Araneae; family Theridiidae; genus Latrodectus; species Latrodectus geometricus. The sequence continues at coordinate 108,593 of JAPDSC010144202.1, forward strand.
AATATCAATTATATAAATGAAAAAGCACTTGTAATGGAAGCAAACATATTCGTTAGATAATAAAAAAAAAGTTGTTTTACGAGTTGAAAATACTTAGTGTATTTTATTCGAAAATTTTCGAGTTACTTCTGAAATCACTTTAACAAGATTAGAAATTTCTTTTAAATTAAATTATTGCTTATTTTTGATTTTGAGATTTAAATTAAAAAAAGGAATTCTTTAAATGTCTTATATATATATAAATATGAACATAATGAACCAAAAATTTTGTTATGTTATATTCTTTTAAAGAAAATCTTTTTTTACAACCTTATTGAATTAAATAAATTAGTCTTTCTTTGTTTATGAAAAATATCAAATAATAACTTTATTTTATAATATTAAAATATTTTCATGTTAAATCGTAAAGAAATGCACTTAAAGAGATCAACAAAAGCGCACTTGCATAACTGTTTCAATTTAATTGGTGAATTAAAAGAAATTGACAAAGAAAATCATCAAATTCCACTACGCCAAATACGATTTTTTTTCAACTCCAGAGTAATTATCATCAATAAATAAGTTGGAATAATTTCTAATGGTCTACACTCCTTTATAAGATATGGATACTTCTAATTTGTTTTATCAGAAGTATTCTATGTTCTATGTCTTTATTTCAAGTTATATTTTCTAATCAAAAAATGTCTTACCCTCAAACTTATCTAGACTTCAAAAAAGTATTTTGCCTTAAATAAAAGAAAATTTTCCAGCCAAAATGAAGTAAAAAATACTTTTCCTTTTTGCAAATAAATGCTTTATTGTATCATCATACAATAGTAACATGAATTAATACGTAGCCTTAGCACATTAGATCTTAAAGTGTTTTAAAGTTAACATTTCCAGACAAAAAGATAAATTTCAGTTATTCTTTTATTTTTTGAATCCCTCGTAGGAAAATTTGCATTATTTTCATAAATTATTGTATTTTTATAATTAGAAGCCATAAAAAAAACACAAATGTGTTCAATAATAATTTTAAAAAAATCAATCATACTTCTACTAAGGAATATGTATAAAATAGTGAGAACTTACAATTTCAATTTTCTAAGATTTATTTTTGTTTTTATTTTTGATGCTACAGTTTTGTGTTTTTTTCTTAAAATTGTCGAATACCTTAGACAAGATTGGTCCTTTTTGTTAAGACAAAGTGCTTCTTTTTTTGGATGTGGTAACAGATATCCACGAAATCGGGGATATCTGTTACTGAATTCCGAAAAGAGGCCGTGAAAGAATTTAAGAGGATTTGTACTGCCCCACGCTGATTTTCACGGAATTCTAAAAAGAAAGGAACCGTGACTAAATCCTGAAAAAGTCAAAAGTTAACTCAGAGATCTATTCGGGGACCACAATCGGAGGATGCGCCCTCTTGACAGTGGGGAGCTTCAGAATTAGCATCAAATGAATAATCACCTTCACACTCCATCAACATTATCACTCCTACTTGCCAAAATCGGAAATACATTCAGATCCACGTGCATCTTCCCCCTGGAGGTCAAAGGGAAAGTTACTTTGATTCTGGCACACAGTGTATAGTCTGATGTCGGGCCATTTGCCATGAAATTACCCAGATGTACTTTTGGTGTTATGGATGATGAAGTATTACTTTAAGTAAGTGTCAGTCCATTGTTGTAACGTTTCTATAAATGGTTTGCCTCTTGAAAAAGTTATTTGCTTTAAAATGAACTGAACCAGCACTGCATTGAAAGGGTTAGAAACACGTGGCAGATAAAATGTGACAATAGGTTATAGTTGATTTCTGTGTTATAAAAAGTATTTCAAGATTTAATAATTCATTGTTAGCATATGAGATAAACTAATAATTAAACATATTTAGTTATTCTTTAGTAAAATAGCATAGTGTATTTGGGAAATATTTCAATGTTCTATTTCTTGCGATAACTAAGATTTATATATAATTTTTATTTATCGCATACCTAAATTACAATTTTAGTTTTTAATATAAAACTTTTGCTTAATACCTTTTATCATGCATATTATTTATCCATTTTCTTAAATTATAAAAACAATTAATGTAAAGAAAACTTGTGCTTGCACTTTTTTCCTGTTTGGATCTGGAGATCGACACATTGTTTCAATAGTTACATGTCAGGTTTTTTTAGCATGAATCATAGTTTTGAAATAAGATCAAAAGGCAAGAGCTAAGAAGACAATTTTAAATAAAAAAAACTTTTCATAAGAATTTGAAATCACTTGTAATTTAGTACGAAAAGTTAAAAATAAGTGCAAATTAAATATTGTTAAAATTTACGCTAAAATTTTTTTATAAATATTTATTATTAAATTAAAATATCATGTAAATATCACATTAATAGTTAATAATAAAAACAGATTTTTTTAAACAAGAAAATTTAAGTAGATTTCTTAAGCAAGAAATCTGAAGATTTCTTTATCTAAAAAGTATTTTTTTCCACTAAATTTTTATTAATCTTATTCATATTTTTATTATTGTATAATCATTCATTCAGAATCAGTTGCATTGATCTTTTCGGAAGTTTCATACCTGAATCTGATCAAAACATAGTGATTGAATGTTTGGGGTATGTTGTAGATGGATTCCTGGAGGGGTAAAAAACCAAAAATACCTCTTTTGCAAATGTTGACCGGTACGCGGTCTGAGACCAGTTATAGGTCCTCCTGTCATTGCGATCATAAATCTTGCCAGGGACCATAAATCTTTCACCCAGTTCTCGGCATTCCCACCCCCTTTGGGGAGGGATTGTTACAGAGGTCTCTGAAAAACAGAATAGCCCTCAGCCGTCGCAGGGGCATAGGAAAATGATACCGGCTTCTTACCCTTTGTTAGAATACTATTTGTCACTCGCCCATGCCAGCTGAGTGGATAAGGTGAGCTTCCTACTGACGGACGGACAGAACAGGTCTTGAGGGAAAAGCATAAAAGAATGGCATTTGGGAAATCAGAGCTTCAAGATCATAGAGATTAGCATTTGTTAGGGAGACTTTTTTGAAAATTGTTACCAATTGATAGAAAAGATAGTGCAACCCTGTTCACAAAAAAGCAATTATGTACTATCAAAAGGACCGCATGAAACTTCACAAGGAAAAAATATGTAATGCCTAAATTATTGTTCTTATTAAACATGCAACGGCATTGCAAAAAAAGTATCGGAAAAACATAAAAGATAACAAGAGGTAAATTTTTTTATAAGATGCAGGACCCT
>JAPDSC010144202.1:111931-135654 GCA_026290005.1 Latrodectus geometricus
ATATATATATATATATATATATATATATATATATATATATATATTGCAGAAACTTGTACGTAGGATTAGTTTTCTGTAATACCACATGGAAAATGTAGCTAAAAATATATTTTATCTAGTTATAACTGGTGTAACAGTCAATTTCCACGTTTTCAGTTGTCTGAATAAACAGTAAATCAAATCAGAAGTTCAAGCTAAACTAATAAAACTTTATCAAATTAAAGAAATTAAACTTAAATGTATAAGATAAAAGCTAACCTATGTCATACGAAGAAACAGCACAATATTATTTAATGTATGCTACAGGAAATATTGCATTCGTTTTTAATAGTAAATTTTCTATTTGTGATAAATATTAGTTATGTTATATGCAGATTTTATATTTTAATTTAACTTGATATTCCCCTAAGAAAGCACGTACTTATAAATTAGCTCATTTTAAAAATATACGTTATGATGTCATTATTTTTTCCAACAATTGATATTTTAATTTCCTAATATTTGGTTTTCTGAATTGAAATCATAAAATGCACTAAATTGCTGTATTCTGCTTGTATATTGGAAAAATGCATTTTATTTTAAGTATTCGCATATATCCTTTTATTAGTATCTTGATTTATTTTAATATGAGATAGTAATTTTAAATTATTTTTATTTAAATGTGAGAACAAAAATATTTTATATATTTAGCTTGATGAAGTATGTCACAACAGATGAGTAATTGTTCAAGTGGTAAAGTTGAATTTATTTGTGGATGAGTATATATCAATCAATACATTTATTAGGAAAGAAGATGACGGCAAGCAAGAAAAGTAAGTTCTTCAGTACAAGTTTATTATACCATAGATCACTGTCACCTGCAAGCCAAATTCAAACACGAAACTGGGCGTTCTATCTTTGAGACTGAAAGGGTGGTTGGAAAGGAAAGGAATGGTGGAATATGTAAATCATAAATTATCCATTTGGGGGGTGGGAGTAGGCGAAAGGTTTGAGGGAAGACACTGGATGTCCTGTATGATCTGTAATATCCATTAGAGCCTTACTTGTCCTTTAAATGTAGTCTAAAGAGGTGCCAGAGCTTCGATTAGGAGGGTGAGTCTCGATTTCTAGACCTTCTTTATAGGAGGGGCTGAAAGAGAGCGAAAGAGGTGGAAGAATATTGATTGAATTGTAATTTAATATCGGTAAGTTTCTTCGCCGGATGGTTTCGGGAACAGCTGGTATTAAACGGGAGGAAAAGGGTTTGCCGCCGGGACTCGTGATCAGAGTTATTTCTGAAATTTTTGATGGATGACGATGCGGTCGTAGATTGACACCCACGCATTTCAAAGGCGCGAAAATTCCATCCTCTTGAAGTCGGGATTATTTTGTGATTTTTCGGCTGGAACTATATCGCGTGGATTTTAGGCTTCGTTGCACGAAAAAGATGAAAAGAGAAAGTTTGTCCTTCGGAGTATAGATGCAATATTTTTAAGTAATGAGTATGAAATAATTTTCCAAATAAATTTAAATATATATTGTTGCAGTTTTTTTTTTTTTTTTTTTTTACTTAAAAAGACATAAATAAAATATTTATTTAATTAATAAATTATTGTCGGAGACAGTTTTGAAAAAATAAATTGTAATTAAAATTTAAGTAAATCAAATACCAAAATCTAGAATAGTTTATTGATGTAAATTAAGTTTGTTCTTAGAGATAACTAAAAAAATCAAAGTATATTGAGTTTTGTTTTAAATCACAAATTTTAAAAGGAAAATAATCCCTGCCATGGTTGATCACATTGAAGATCGCAGGAAGACAGTTTGATGCGTATCTTGTGAAATGAGAGATGGAAGCAAGTTAAAAATGTCTTCCCCATTATAGTAAGTGAAATAATACTACATATTTAATGTAATATTTTAAATTACAATAATAAATTTGATATTTGCCTGTTACATTTCAATATTGATGTTTCCTTTTGCTATTATAAATATACAATATGTGATTTATTTCGTTTTTTTCTCTACCAAATGCATAATTAAGCATGCAAAACATTGTTTCTATGCAATACACAGTTTTAATTAATGCATAAGGAGTAGGAATCTTTAGATATAACAGTTATATATAAATAACATCACAACACGTATTTTTAAAAGATGTATTTTACCTTTATTCTAATTAACAATAAATATATTAGTAAGATCGACTTTATTCTTATTTGCATAATTTCTTTTAAAACATTTTGGATTCTTCGAGGTATTGGCATTTAAAAAAAAAAAATTTTTTTTATCATATGAAATTCATTTATTCCTTACAATTTCATAAGATTCTAATTTGCATAATAATATTATTATTTAACTCCTCCATTGTACCATTCAATGCTGGTGTTGTATTAAATTGACTGCTTTTGTTTTAAATACATTATAATATTCACATATTTTCGAAAATTTTAACATTTTGTAATATAAATTTATAAAAGTTATATGCAATTTATAAGGCACACACTTAACATTCTTGGTTGTTAAGCATCTTACTGATGAGGCTGTATCACATAATAGTTTAATATATCTGATTTGATAATCAGACTCAGTCTCCAAATATCCGCTTGTTTTATTTTAATAAATAATAAATATTCGCCAAAGGTTCAAGAAAATTAAGTCCGTGCATAAGTATGAACTTTTTTTTCCCCATTTAATATTTTCGATTGCTTTCTAACTAATTACTTGTATTTTTTATTTATTTATGTGGGAAATCAGATTTTTATTCATATTTTCTCTATCCCTTTTATACTTGATAAAAGAATACCATTTTAATGTATAAAAATTGGATATAATACCTGTTTGAAATAAAATATAAATTGATAATAGTAAAAAAAAAATTAAACAAATTGAAAATAATCCAACTAAGTATATTTTGTTTCTTAAATGTTTTACTGGAAAATTTTGAAAAGGATACTACGGAAAACACTTCTCAGAAATATTCTTACATGCAGAAACTTATTAGAATAATTTTGAGGAAGTCTATAGTATTTCTGAATTGATAATACATCTAAAAAGTAATATAACCTCATGAAAGAAATAAGTTATGTTGTATTCATACTAAGCTGAATAAGCTTTATTTGATTTATTTAAGATATTATTTTATATTTTTCGACGAATATAAAAAATTTTTTTAATAAGTTTACAATTTCATGCCATAATAAGTGTATGTGTATTTGTCTTCCTACTAACTCTAATAACATGTAATTACCAATTATTAAATTTATTGCGATAAAATATTTTTGTTACGGAAACATAGATTAAATCCCGTTTAAATAAAGGCGTATATTAATTATTTCTGAATTATAATACTTCCAAGGAAACTTATATTTCTTTAACATATTTCATATTTTAAATAATTTATGAAATTATAATTGCTTCTTGTAATAAGTTAGAAATACTTTTTGGTTACATGACCATTTGCAGTAATATCACAATGAAATAATTTCCAGAAATGTTTCTTAAGGTACTTCAAATTAATTTGCAAGCGTATTCATCTACATTCAGAACATCTTTTCTATTCGTTATTCTAGTACAGTTTCTGACCAAATAAAAGCTTAGAATGTACACTGTTGGCCACCAAAATTGCAACATCCAGAAAGACAAAATATATCACAACAAAATTTATTTTGTAGATAACATGTTGACCAGGTATCAAATGATTAATTTTATAAACTTCTGTGAAGTGTGGTTCCTGCCAAAACCAGTAGCCAGAATAGCCATAATTGTAGATCATCGCTGCCACACACCTCGGCATTGATTCAAGTAGACTTTGGGCGTGTTCTTGGGGTACAGTAGACCAAGCAGCTTCCACCTGTTACCAAATTGATCTGATGTGCCAGCTGAGGATATAATCTGGGTCAATTGAGCATTTATAGATCACATGTTTTCTATCGGCGGAAGATCCGGAGAGAGAGTGCGTCCCAGGGAACAGTTCAATCTAGTGATTGACGTAGAACCCTTGGACAATGCGTGCGTAGAACCCTTGGATAACAGGATAATACGCACATGTGGTCGCGTATTATCCTGTTGAAATATGGCTGTGGAAAAACCCTGAATGAAAGTTAGGAAAACTGACTCCAACATCTTAGAGATGTAGCACTGACTGTTAAATGTACCGGCAATGCGTTCTAGTAAAATGCGAGAGCGATATCCAATACAGCCCTATACCATAATGCCCGGTGCAGGACCAGTGTGGTGGTGCATAACGCAGCTGTTCAGTATCCTCTCTCCACGGTGTCTCCAGACTCGAATGCTACTTACTATCCTGGTGTTGCAGATAGAAGCGTGACTCATCAGTAAAGACAATTTCGTTCCATTGTGCCATTCACATCCTTCTTACATCGCACCATTGGCTGTGGAAACGTATGTGGTTCAGCGTCAAGGGTAGACGAAGCAATGGACGCCTTGCGAATAGATCACTCTACTGTAAACGGCATCGTATGATTCTCGCAGACAATAGATGATGCGTTACAGACTGAATATGCTGTGCTATGGTTCGTGATGTGGCTGCCCTGAAAGATAATCCAGAATCTCGGTAGGTCACTATCCTTCTTCTGTCGAACTAGGATACTTGATCAAAAAATGATCGCTGTTTTCTACAAAACATAATTGATCAGGTTTTTTTTTAAAAAAAAAAATTACAAGAAAAGCACAATTGTCGAACTTAAAATGGTTTAAATCCTCAAGCCTTAAATAGCGCTTTGAGGTAGCGCCAAAGGCACGTGTGATGTGCGTTTGTTCTAAAATTCTAATCATTTCATGTCTCACTTCCTCTAATGCATGCTTCCTTCAGGGTGTTGCTTTTACGGTGGCCAGCAGTGTACAATGGTGGTTTTCAAACATAATCACACAGAAGAAATTTATTAAATCAATTAGATCTTGCTCTGTTTACTTTGTTTGCATTTTTACTAAACTGAATTAATATGGATGTATGTGTACCATATTTTTAATTAAAAAAGGGGCTGTCATTGTATTAAAATAACATTCTTTTTTTACTAGTGAGAAGTATTTCTTAAATTAATTCAAAACTAATGATTTGTGTATTTGCAATAATAATTTTTATATGTAAAATAACAGTAAATTAAATTCATCAACAATTTTAATTTTCTCATTCAAATTGTATTTAAATAAGAATTCAATTTTTAATACTTGAAATTTCTTTTTAAAAATTTGAATATTAAATAAGTTTTAAGTGGAAAGCAGCCAAATTCATTATTTTAAGCTCAAAATAATGTAGACTAATCTAAAATTAGAAAAAAAAAGCTTTTAAATGTTCCCTAAGTTAGTTTTTCCTCAAATACCATTCAGTGAATTTTAAATTTTTTGGTCCACTGATAAATTTCTAAACATTTAAATTTTAAAAGTCATTTTATTGAAGTCAATGAAACCATTATTTGTAAATATATTACTAAAACTGTGGCATTAATAATTTATTTTGGTTATAATTGTCTTGATAAGTGAAAAATATGTCAATATAAAAGCTAAATTTATACTTTATTTGCAAAATGAACATGATTAATGAGTATCATGTACAAGTGCATGATAATTTAGCTTATAAACTCCAGAAAAGACCTTATTCCTTGTTGCACAAAATTTTAAATGATTAAATTAAATTTGTGTCTGAGAGCACAAAATTAACTTCAGAAGCATGTTCAATTCTTTTGTCTTTAATTACAGGTGTACATGTAAATGTGGTTACCACTATTATTTCATTTTTAAAAAGAAGCAGTAAACACTACAGTAATGCTGCTTTAAATTTGAGAACGTCCCCTGACTACATGACTGCCTTTTGCATCGACTTCCGAAGTGCCCGGATGGGCTCAACTTGGATTTCAAATTTAATCTTTCTCGGTTGGTTCGGAGCCGAACCGCGAAGCCGCACTCAAGGCTGGGGAAAAGCTCCGCGCGACCACATTTTGCCCCTCCCTTCGCAGCTTTCCCCTCCTTGCAGTACACTAGTAGCTCAGAGAGGTAGTCCTGGAAACTGAATTAAAATTATTTTTGCCAAAGAAAAGGAGGGGAAAAAATGTTCCAAATCGATATGGTAGAATTTTACATTAGTACCGTAGGTTGCGTTTCCAATGAAACTTTCGTATAATTGTATTTCGAATACAGTACTAAAATTTGCGAATAGTATTTTAATGGAAAACTATCTCATACACTTATATTTTTCGATAATGTGATAGAAAACAAGTTTGTGAACTTTTAAATACTCTAGTTTTTTCTTTGCTTCTTTTTTAATCGCATTATCCACTTATCCTTACAAAATCCAATTTTGTGAGAAACTAGAAAATATTATGACATATGAATAAGTTGTTATTCATATGAATAGGAAATAATGAATTCGCGATCCTGAGTCATCCAAAACAATTATGTTAGTGCAATGTTAAGAACATACTTTACCACAGTACGAGAGTTATAAGTTGTGGAACAGTTTTCAGGTTAGGTTTTGCAATGCTGTTAGCTTCTCACTATACAGCTTATTGTAACGAAAGTGTAATATTAAAAATCAAGAATACTAATCTCTCATAGTTTTTCTACCTTTATTTTTGAATGAAATGATTATAATTGTCCCCTTTTCTGACAATTTTATTTCATTATTTAAAATTCAAGTATTTTTATATGATAAAAAATTTTAACTCACAAATTTGAGCTTAAATTTTGAAACTCCAACTATTTAAGAAACATTTAAGTAATATAAAGGATAACGTTTATCAAGAATACATAAGTAATAAAAATAAAATTTCTGTAATTAATTTCGTGATGCAAATTATTTAATAATTTTGAAGTTTTAAATTCGTGAAATTGCTAAATAAATAAACAAGTTAGACTACAAGCGTCATGATTATTTTTCTCATTAACAGAACAAGAAAATAAACTCATTGTAGTATACGGTATCTGTTAAACTAGTTACGAGGAAATTAAGTAAAATAAAATAAACTATGCAAATAAAAATAGAACAAAAAGTGGTTTTAAGTATTTGCTTAATTATTTAATATATTTGTACAAATACAAATATCTTATTTTTTGATATGGAAATAAACAATTTTTTATAATGCTAATCACAAAACTAGAATGATCATTAAGCTTTTAAGAAATTAGCACTGCTTTTTTTCCTTACATCTGGAAGAAAAAGAAACATTAATGGAGAAGGAAGAAATTAGTAATATTTCCTCAAAGGGAGAAAAAGTACTATTTGCCCAGGAAAAACAAAATAATTATAATGGGCAGATCACTTTCGGACGGAAAAAAATATGAGCTCGATAAACGACATCGAGCAATCAGCACACTAAGTGTCGACAATCACGGCATAATGGGTAATCTGTCTAAATATCGAGCTTGTATATATGATCGCTAACATTCGCACTACTAGGTCAATGCTACACACGACTAAATGTAATTTGTTATCTTTACTGATTGAAAATCATTCATCACTGGTTGTGTGTGCTGAAACTTCATTCGTTCGTAATCACAATTGATGGGATGGAAAGTTCTTGAGCTTTACTCCGAATAGTAGCTTGTACTGTCAAACAGAAAGATGAATTGTAAGCAAATAGACAATTTAACTGGTCAATCGCGTAATTAAATAATTCCAGGGTGGATAAGAATCAAACAGCCTTGCATATTTTGATTAATAAATGCTCCAACTTAATTGTTTTATTCGATCACTGAGCCTAATGGAAGGTTCAATAATTGGGCTCTAATTTTTGACTTTCGCTGATTTATACTCGAGCAAGCAAAAAATTTATTTCAAAACTGGTCACATTAGCAGTTTGCTTCTTAGTGATAACCTTAGCTGAAATGTGCTAATTTATAAATAAATGATAAATGCTTATATATAGTTTTCTTTAATTTCTTAAACTCAGTGCAAGCCACTGCAATTTTATTTTTCTTCAATAAGATCTCTAATATTAAAAATTTACATCATATTTGCAAAACGAATATGACTTATAATTAAGTTGTTCTTATAAGTAAATTATTTTATCTGTTATTTATTTACACTTTTTAGCACGCAAAAAATTACTTTTTTTTTAAGAAATAATGGAGAACACAGAAATTTCATTCATATTAATTTCTAAAGTTAAGGTTATGAAATCAAATACGATTATGAATCGTATTTGACTTAGGAATCGTATTATGAAATTCCAAATACGATTATGAATCAAATTTTCTCGGAAATTAATAACAATTTATATTTTTATCGTGTTACCAACAAAAGCGTTTTTGTAATAATTCAAATCAAAGTTAACTTTTTATACAAGTATTGCTAGTTTTCATTTTGTTCTATATTCTTAGCAAAATTAAACTAATGTTATTTGTTTTATTTAAATATAAATATTTTGATTGAAATATGTTAAAAGTAAAACTTATAAATAGGAATTTTCTATGAATTCAAATAAAAAGAACATTTTAATGGATAAAGTAAACATAATTTCAACTGTAAAGTTAGGAAAATTGGATAAGAAGAAATGATGCACAAGAAATTAAACGAGGTTAATTAAACAAAATTGTTATTTCAATTAGTTTTAATTATTTTTAGCAGTTTAAATAGGTAATTAAAAATCTAAGGTGGGAGCAGAAAAAAAAATTGATCTTAAATATTCAAAATTAATTTAAATTAAAGTTCTAGAACTCAATGAATGATTCCAATTAATAAAATAATTGCTTATAAATTACTGCCGATTATTAAAAATTGTTCAAAATTTTAATAAAAAAAATTTCAAAATTGTTAAAATTGAAAAGCTTTGATAATTTCTGAAAATTTTAAACTTTTTATAAATACTTTGATCATGTAATTTAAAAATAATTTAATATAAAATTTTTCTAACATATGAGTTAGTTTTGAAATCTTTAACTTATATATGTGTTTTTATTTTATGCACAGTTATGTGATTTAACCATTTTTGGCCTTTAAACAAGCAATATTTTATTTTATAAAAAAATTTTTAATTTTAATGAAGAATTTTATCTTAAGAGTAAATGATATTGATCCATAAATTATCTTTTATAAAATCATAATTTTATGAGAATGATTCATGAAAAAAAAAAACAATTTATAATAAAAAAACAGTTTTTTTTACAATCATTTTATACAATTCAAAAAACATTACACACATCACGATATATTTTGATCTAATAAATAAAAATCATAAGAATAACTGGACATATATATATATGTGTGACATACATTTATTGAAAATTCAATATTTTCAGAAATACCTCTAATTTTGTAAAAACAGGCACAAAAAAATGCCCAAATATTCTAAATAGTAGTTGTGACAAAATGAAAAGATTGAATAGTCAACTTTACAAATTCTTTTATTAACAAGTTTCCTTCTTTGGATACACTTTTCCACGAACTACATTTCAAAATGAAATGCAATTCACATAAAATACTTTATTACAGACTTGCAGTTCTAATAAAATTAAATGTACATATTTTTCATATCCCATTCATTTCTATTCACATATATTAACAATATCATTCTTTTCAATCTATGGTTTATGCTTCAAAACCTCCAAAAAAAGCAGGCATTGGTGACATTAAAATTTATAGAAAAACCCTAAAACTAAGACACATTTATCTCTAATAAGTATTGATATTAGCCTAAAAATTACAATTCTAAATGCCATTTCAAATAGATGTTTTGAAGGTTTTTCAGCATTGTTTACTGAAACTAATGGAAAATGCGTTACTGCAGAACTCAGATTATTAAAAATAAAATGTTGGATTAATTTTAGTCTGAATAAATTCAAATGATAAATATTTCATTTGAAGGATACAAATCTAAGCCAAGAACTTTATTTTTCTTACAAAGATAAAATAACTTTTATAAACAACCTATTTAAGCTATTCTTCAATCTCATTAAACTTTTTATTCAAAAGTATTTTATTAAAATTCTGCTCACAAGAGAAGATATTTATTGAGTATTTCCTCTCGTCAATTTCTCTATTCAGAAAACGCATCAATTAAACATCTTATTTGATTGAAACATGTCTTGAAATTTCAGTTATAAAATTAAATACTAAAAATTGATACAAGCAAATGGGCAAGTAAGGAGGAGTAAAAGAAAAATATTTGCCTAAAAATAAGGAATTTTTTAGTACACAAAGACCAATAAAATTTAAAAAATAGTTATGTTCATTAACTATAAAAAATTAATAAAATTTGAAAAGCTAAGGAAAGTAACTATTTTCTCATAGAACTATTCTTAAATTAGGGTGTAAATCAATGGGTATTTTAATAATGAGAGTTCTGCTGCAATTACAAGTCTGTTACATATCGATAAATCAAACGGTAATAGTACTTTCATTTTGTCACTACAAAAGAATGCAAGTTATCACCCTGAGTTGCAACCCTCCAAATATGGAGAGAACTGCTAAATTAAAGTACCTAAAAGAAATAAAGTTTCTTTCATAATGTTCATCATTTTATACATATTTTAAACAAAACACGTCACTGGGAATGTTTCACAATAGCATGAAAAATGCCTTACACTCGTACTCCATAAATATAGCTGTACACTCAATATACAATTGCGGCATTCGATACTCAATAAATACAAGATACTGTACATATAATTATAGATTCAATTCTAATGCCGCTAGACATATTTACAATTACATGTACAATACATACAGAAAAATCAAATTCGTGACAGATATACCTTTGCATCAGTTACAAGTTTATACAAGTAGTCATCATTGCTGGAAAAGCTTAGAAATTCGGACATTACATGTTGATATAAACTAATTCTGGACATGGTTTATGGACGTTTAACAGATGTTAATAATTCGGTTTAAGGATCACTGGGGTCACTCAGTTATTACCATTGTTAGAGTTCAAAAGGATGTTATGCACTACACATGCGTTGATAATACTATCAAATTGTGGTCTCTAAAATGTGAAATCCACATTCAAGAAAAAAAAAATCAATTATTTAAATCTGGAATATCAGAAAGAGATACAATATACAGATGATAGATACTTTTTCTTAGTGTTTGTTTGCATAGAAAAATTTCTGTTTCATCTAAAAAATTCTATAATAGGTGATCTAAACTACTAACTGTTTATGAGTTACAAAGTTAATAAGATAAAACTATATTAACTTTTGTGACTTAAATAAAAACGAATTAATGTTTTAACTAATTATCAATTACTATCAATTTATAATCAAAATGATGATTTGTTGCAAAAAAACATAGCAATAAAATTTTATCTTGTTTTACAATTTTAAGCAGTTAATACGTTTTATGTGATTATTTCGTATATAAAGAGTTTCCTCTGTGCAAAATATTTAGATTATGAATAAAAATAGAATTTAAATTCATGATTTTTAATGTCATTCCAAAGTAAATTTATAGTTTTAATATACAATTCTGATATATACGATCAATTTCTTTGACACACCATTAACTCATGCTACAAACATCATTAGGAAAGTTAAATTTTGTCACATAAAAATTCGCTAAATATTCATTTAAAAAAATTACTTGAATTCTAAACATCAGCTTTGTATTTTACTCATTAAATTTAGATTGTAAATTTTAAGAATATAATCATTATAAGCAGAAATTCAAAACAATTCCACAATTAGAAAAACTTTAAAATTCAATAAAAAGTTTAAAAGTTCATAATTTATGTAATTTTTAATGTTAAAATCTGAATTGTGAACTTTGGACGAAATATATGTAATTATGGCACTAAAATAAATATACTCTTATAAATAATAAGAACGAAATTATCTTAAAATATGTAACGATAACAATTTTATACAATAAATTAATTCATAAAAATACTTTGGAAGTAAAGTCTCTTTTTCTACATGTGCTTAATTCGGTATTTCTATATTATATATTCAATTCGTGCAGTGAAAAATTCGGATAATGACAGTAGTAATTCGGGGAAAATTTAATATATATGTGCGTTTTCATTGTTAATGAAACTGTGACAAGGAAAAGTGCTTTCTTTTAAAAAATAATTTTTCGTCTAGAGAAACTTATATAAATGTGATTTGTGTGGATTACAAATGAAATTATGGGGAAGGGGGAGAATTTAGGAAGAATTTGATGAGAAGTTTAATAAAAATATTGCATAATGCTAAATGGAACGGCGAGATTGAAATAATTCGATGTATTAAATGAATAATTCAGTCTGCATAAATGTATTCAATTCGTTTTTGTTTTAGCTAAAAGGGAAAGATGCATTTATAATTTAATCAAAAAGTTATATTCAGTGTGAAGATGAAATTCTGCATCTAGTATTTTGATATGATTTATGTAATTTAAATTTACCAAGATTTATGGGAAATGAAAAAATTTCATTTTTCAGTTTTGCTTTGTTAGCAAAAAGTATATATTTTTAAACTGAAATTTTAAATGAACAAATTTATATTTATTATTTCAAAAAAATATTATGTGAAATGATATGCTTTTCCACTATATATTTAAATATATTTCATTGGCTTACATTTTTCAAACATACTATGACATTTATTTATTCATCTTCCCAAAATATTATTGGCTAAATTCACTCTAACTTATTTTCTTGGTTTTTCAATTAAAATTTTAATATTTATATAATATCTCAGTTTATTGCATGACATAATTTCTCAATATCTCACAGTGATAAATTATCGGAATATATTTCATCCATTTCGAAACATATTATTAAAAATACTGAAACATTTATTTAATGCTTATAATCAATTTTATTATAATAAATTATATAGTAATTTTATTGATATAACTTTAATTAAGTATTATAACTTTCTTTTCTTAACAAATTTTAATTATTACCTTCTTTCTAAAAAAAAAATGTTAAATGCAAAATATAACGGGAATATTCCTAAACTACAAACTGATGATTACAAAGTTTTTCTGATAATTGATTCTTCGTACTATACATGGAAATAAAATTATTCTATAAAGTCTGAGGCTCTTTATTTTTCTATAATACTTTAATTTTTTTCACCAGTTATTTCAAATTTTGAGAAAAAAAATTTCCTTCAAATCAATAAATATTTCAATATATAAAAATGAGATTTTTCTATTTTTAGTATAAATTTTTTTCTGTATTAACTATTACTTTAAGGTATCAATGTAGTAAGATTAAAAGGTGATTAAAAAATAAAAAAACCTTGGAATAATTTTGTGCGTGCTAGAGAGAATTCTTTTCCAAACTTAAGTTCTACTGTCAAATATAGTCTCTTATACAAAATAATTTTCGATACATCAATAAAAGCTCATGGTAAATAATAAATGCAAAGAAAATTTCATTATATAGATTAAATAAACAACTGAAAAAATTAGTCAGATGTCAATTAATATTTTGAGTATGTACGAATTAATTCGGATAGTAAAAACTTCTAGTGTTTCAAATAAATTAATCTTTGAATATAATTCATTAAAGAATAAAGAAAACAAATTGAGATATCAAATTTTTAAAACAACAATATGAAAAGTATGTATAGTTTGACATGATTTTTCACATCTAACAATTTTGTTGTTAATTATTTTTCGATTCCTCTTGATAAAAAAATTCAGTTAAAAAGCAAAAATTTGAAGAAAAATAAAAATTTAAAAATCCTAAAATAAATAAAATTCCTAAATAATTGGAAAAATCCTTAATAATAAAAACAAAAAAATCCTTAAAATAAATAACAAAATTTAATAAATCATAAATGCTAGTTTCAGACAATGAAGTATGTGTTTAAAAGTGAAGTTTTTGAAAAGATGCAGATGCTTCTTGTAGAATAAAAGCTATTTCCTAAAATAAAGGAAAGTATAATTTGAAATTTCGAAAACAAATAGTTAATTCTTTTCATCGCCAAAATTTAGAGTAAATTTATCATTTTCTCAAACGAAAAAATTAATAGCGTATGATTAAGAGATCTCTTAAGCATCGTAGCTTATTTAAAAGTGGGAGAACCTTAATGCAGTGCTTATTTACTTCTATTGCATATGAGTGAACACTTATTGTCTTCTCGAAAACTATCAGGCATGAACCTTTGATGGCAGCTTTCCAAGAATACAATTTTAAAATAGATATTTTCCTTCAGTGTATATTTCGCTCTCACACTTTGGTAAACTACATAAGAAAATGGTACAAAGGAATGTATAAATTCTTTGACATGCAGCTGATAAGGACCATCATAATGATTACTTTATGATTCTATTATACACACATAAAAAGCCAGTGCTATTTCACAGTTGCAGTTTTATGAACTCACGTTTGTATTAATTCCACGTGACATGATAGGGCGGGATCCCTAAATAGATTCTTCTATTTCAGTTCGTTCCTTGCATACAGGCAAGCTGTCGGGAAACTGGCATTTGAAGTAAACTGGCGAATAAGTTGCTAGCACTCCCCATATTCAGGCCGAAAATAACCTTTTATTTAATTCGATAATGCCCAGTGATTATAGGGCATTAAATCCATATAAAAATTGTCCCGAATTCGGAAGGTTTTTGCTGCGCTCGATTACACTGATACCGTATCACAAATTACTATCAAAATATATTCGTTAATTTTTTTCCATAGAATTGTCTTGGTTGAGATATCTATTAAGTAATTGAATGGTGTAAATTAATTATTTTTATTATAAGCATAAAATTCTGACACCAATAATTATAACCAAGATAACTTCTAGAGTCCTGGTTGATCAAGGTTTTTACGCGACCAAGGCTCAGCCATGTATAATTTATGAGCCCATAGCTTTTTCCAAGTTATATTAGAGGTCACAAGATTTAAATCTTGAAACATAGAAAAATATGTGTATTATGCAATTAATCTTACAATATTATATTCCTGGAAATAAAAGAGTAATTTTCGGCCAACATTATATAAACACGTATCACAAATTCTGAAAAGTTCAACACTTGTCCTTATTGCAAATGTATCAATGTACAGTTTTTTGGCATGATGAAGGAACATGTCACAGTTCTGTGAGACCATATTCGTCTTTGGGCTCACAGGGCAAGGAAAATGAGCGATTTTGGATAGGCATGAGTGCTGGCTGCTGTGGTGGTGGTGGTGGTGGCTGTTGCTGTGGCTGAGATTTGCCAGTATTGGAATTAGTGTTATTGCCAGCATTATTGCTGTTACTGTTATTCGGGTTATTGGGCTGCTGCTTTTTCTTGACGTTCTTTGTGTTAGGCAGTTTGTTATCTTTCTTCCATTTCATCCGCCTGTTTTGGAACCAAATCTTGATTTGGCGTTCGGAAAGACAGAGAGAATGAGCTATCTCTATTCGTCGTCGCCTGGTAAGGTAGCGATTGAAGTGAAATTCTTTCTCAAGTTCCAGGATCTGATGTCTCGTGTAAGCAGTTCGTTGTCTTTTGGGTTCGAGTCCCTGGTAAACTCCATTAACACCTGAAAAAATAAAAAATAATTACTAACTTTGAAATATTTATATTGGATTACAAAAGTATTTAAGAATTTATTCTAAAGTTACATGCTGCACTTTTTTTATACAATTAATAATAATTTAATGGAATTTCCACAATGTCTATTAATAAAAATTTTTCAAATTGTTGAAATTAAAAATGAAGCATTCGTAAGAAAGGAGATTCTAAGTAATGTGAATCGATACCAGAAAATTTCAACTAAATGTGTTGTCGAAAATCAATAAAATATAGAAAAACATATTTACAATGAAATATACAATAAATACCAAATTTGTGATGGATTAAACTTACTAATAAACAATTCAATTAAAAACTTTTTATTGATTTTTCGTAGAAAAAAAAAATATAGTTTAAGAAAAAATAAATTACTTTAAATGCAATCAATGAACTTTATGATGAGGATTTTATAAGTTCTTATTTCAGATCTTTGTAAAATCTAAGCAGCATATTAAAATAGAAAAATTATATAATACCTACATTTTCTTAAGCAATTACAAAATAAACTAGAAAAACAAAGATTGTTATGAACGCACAAAATCTATCCCTGCAGGTAAATAAGATTTATTGTGTTAAAATTGAGAATATTTCACTATTAAGGAAATCGGAGAATACAGAAATCTTTGATGACATTCTATCCATAAAAAATTTGAAACATAACATTCGCATTTATTCAAACTAATTGCAATATATTTCCTAAACGTGAATTCACTTTAATTTGAACCACAATAAGATTTGCATAAAAGTATTTTATTTTATGTTAAAAATAAATTTTTTTTGCATGAAACAAAAATAAAAATTATATTTTATGTAAATGTTTTTCATGTTTTATGTAAAAAAAAACAAAAAAAACATAAAACAAAAAACTTTTTAACAGTAAAATCACGGTATAAACTTTTAATCAATAAATTTGTTTACCAACATTTAATTTAAAATTTCTTACCAAGTTCAAAAATTATTTAAAATCTGTGAAAAATATTTTAGCTATTTATTTTACAAAATTAATTTTTCCCCTTTTGAATATTTCTGCATTATTGTTTACTTTATTTATCCTGAGGAAAATTAAAACTGATTCCTAAGTTATTTTAAAATCAGAAAAGTTTATCAAAAAAGTTACTTTCTCAAGATATTTCATACTTTTAAATTAACTTAAGGAGTTTACGTTTTGGAATGCAATTTACAAACAATGATTAGTTTTATTAAATCAATACATTTATGTAGATTCCAACCTAAAAACAAATTTTTCTGAAATTTATTTTAAGGTGCAGGAAAATATTTAAAGTTAATAAAATAACATTGAGTATAACACATTTAGAAAGTACTATATTATAATATTACAGAAAAGGATCATTGAGTTTTGAACAATGCATGAATAGAAGACTAACTTTTGCAAAGATAAAACGTTAAACACCATTTATTTGTGCAGAAAAAATCTTAAATCTAATACCTTAATTTATAATTGTTTTCAAATTACGTTTCAAATTTCGTATGATGCTTAATTTCAAAGTGTCTATTAATTTCATTTACCCCATATGCATTGCATAGAAAAACCTAATTTTATCTACAAAAATTATTTCACTACACATATAAGCTCTTATGAAATCGAAAAACAAGTAACTAATTTAATGAATTAAAGAAATTTAACTATTGTAATCAATAATAAAATTTCAGCTGTAGTTTTCGCAATTTAAATTTCCTCATAATTTTTAAAATACACTATACAATCAAGCTTTCAATTTTATTCAATATTGACATTAAAATATATTGTTATTTCATCTTATTATATGATACGTGGAAAACTCAAATTGTATTTAAAATCTTTTCAATTTTACTCAACAATGGTATTAAAATATATTATTCAATCGTACTGCCATAAATATACGAAAAGCAAATTTTATTCAAAAGCTCTTTAAGAACAAATATGCTAAAATTAATCTGAAAAGTATAAAGTTGAAGATTTTGTCACTGAAAATAAGAAATAAATTCAATGTTTCTTTTTTAAAACAATATGTGTCCCACTAGTAAGCTCCTCATTAAATTATTAAAATTTTTACATAAAAGAATTTTACTCAAAAGTATGAATTTTAAGAATTTCAATAAAATTGACATTAATTTAAATGAGATAATAACTCACTTTTCTACCATATGGAACTAAAAGACTAACTCCTATTTTTATACAGATCACAAGACAGTATGTAGAAAAATTTCGAAGTCAAACATAAATTTTCAAATTTAGGTTTTATGGCTGTCAAAAAAATTGGAGATTATTTGCAATTAATTTGTCGCTAAACTCTTCCGAAAGTTTAGTACGATAATTCTTATAAACTTTCACTGTTTCTCCCTTACCCCTAGTTTTATAATTTCATTTATCAATCATTAGTTTGAAAGACAAGAGAGCAAAACAAAACAAAAAAAAAAAAAAGAAACATACAAAATAAGATTTTTTTCTTTTTTAAAAAAAAGAAGCTCTTAGAATTTTTTATTTATTAATCACATAAGCAATTTACTTCATGACAACTGAAAAACGTTTTGCAAAAAAAGAGCGAAACACAGCAAACTAGTTTATTTTTCTCACATATAAATAATACAATGCTTAATTTCACTTTCTTGTGAATATATAATTTATAAATAATTGAGCAAATATGTTTTTAAAAATTAGTTATATTCATTACTACTAGTGAAATGAGTAAGAAATGTATAAATTCAATTTATTTAATTTTACGATATATTTGTATCATCATTGAATCTTTTCATAGTTCAAGAATTTAACTTAAATTTCAGAAAATTGAGACATGGTTGAAATATATGAAAGCTAAAAAAAAATTGGGAAAATTAAAGATATCATTTACAATTCCCAGCAACAAATAAAAATATAATTCTGTTATTATTCATTGTTTTATAATGACATTTTTACAAATGATGACTAATTCAGCCTGAACCAATACTTTAGCCGAAAGATATTAAACTTTCACACTTCTAGACTGGAATCGAATCCATGAACTTTGGACGCTAATCATATAATTCCTAGCTCAGCAAATTCAAAGATTAAAAAATGTACAATTTATAAGAAAAGTAGAATATATTAATTTTACGATTAAATGATCTATTTTTATATAACTATTTGAAAACATTATTCCGTTACAGTTTCATTGCTTTTATGTGAATATTATGATACTTACAAATATTATGTGCATAATCACTTACAAATACTAAAATCAAAATTCATCAAAAAAAAAAAAGAACAATATATCATTTCAAGTCTTTAGAGAAAGACATCAAAATCATTGTACATGACTGTGTTTATCAAACGAAATTCCCACGTTTCTCATTTCCATCACCCTACACTGACATCGGCAACTTTTGACATTTACCACAGATATATGGTTACTCAAATCGAAAAACGGAAGTTGAAACGTGATCTACCCTTACCTGTGTCTCAAGAAAATACAAGTCTAACAAAAGAAAAAAAGTGACTTTTTCCAAATGTAAACAATTCGACGGCGTGGAAAAAGCACGTGCTTACAAGGTACCATCCCAAAAACGGAGGGCTACCCCCGTTGTAATAAATGATTCGCTTTGTCACCGGCCCGCGTCGTTCGCTCTCTTTTCCCCGCCACCGCATACATTAGGCTCCGGCGGCTGCGATAAATCAAAAGCGGTTCTCGCCTCCCGTAAATGGATTGAAGCTCTTCTGGGTTCTCTGAAGGCTTAGTTTCTCTTTTGCGGGTTGTCTGCTACTAAGAAAAAAAGTAATGCAACCTATGAGCGTATCTATATATGTATAGCAAGGAAGAGGTAATTGCTTTATTAATTGTGACCTTCTTGGGAAGGTTAAGTGTTCAGAGTTGATAACTGATACCAGGGTAATTGTTCCTACCCCCTCTATCTTTGTGATGTATGGTACTCGAAGATCTGTGGTAGTTACTTTTTTATATTTCACGTCAGCTATAGTTCTTAATTTTTTTTTAATCTAGTGAAGCTTTTGTTTATGGTACTTTGTGTTTGTACTTTTAAAACGTGTTGAAATAATGATCGACTATTAATGGCTAATGGTGACTCGACCCTTTAAGACCATATATCACCCGGTGACAGTGTTATTGGATAGTAATAAATTATCAGGTGGTTAAATATGCATACTGATTTATTAGGTTGTGTAGAAGATGTTTAGTGGTAGTTTGAGAGAAATAGTTAAATAATTCACCTCCCCGACGTGAGTGACGTTTCACAAGGCTAATACATTATTATTTAAATACTAAAATTATTAAAAAGAGAAAAGTTCTATTTTTGGAATCACAAAATATGAAGTATCTAGGGTAGATAATGAATATATTTACAAAATAGAGAATTTTTTACTTAAAATTTTCTTCGTGATTTTATAATAAATATCTCACAAGTTAATTTTTGACATACTTTAAATCTAGTCTACTTTTAACAAGAAGTATTGTCTTCTATATAAATCACCTTTGCAAAACATAACCGTTAGAAATTATCAAAAAAAATCAAGAAAATGTAGTGCATGTTTTTTTCAGAATAAGAAATAGTATTAAAAATCTCTCCACATTATAATAAAATATTGGTTATATTTTTTAAATGAAATTACGTTTCCAAATTTTTACCATAGACGTAGAGTAAATCGGTATGGACTAAGTTGCAGACAGTCTAAAGATTAAAACCATGGATAATAATATTAAATTTATTTAAAAATATTACTGGTATGACATTGCTTATACAAGTCTCTTATTTTTGATGTAATACATATTATAAGCTCGAGTGCTAACTTCAAACTAACGGATGAATGAGTACTAATTAATACATTTTTGTTATATTTTATTGTCCTTCAGTTCTGTAAATACAATTCTGAGCTCAGTAGGGATTGAATAAGTACTTTACGTCTGGTTTAACAATCTTTCTGAAAAATTATTACAGCAATAAAAAAATTTCAGATTTGTGAAAAGTCATTATTTCAAATTAAAATGTTATTTTTTTAAACTTCATTTGTCTAAAACTAAATAAGTAATCACCGAAGATAAAGATATTGACTCGTTAGAGTCAATATTTATTCACCCTGATCATTTTTTCAGGTTGATCTCATATCTCTTAGTTTCTGTGATTTTATTGCAATTCAAAATTATGTTAAAACTCACGATAGCCAATAGATAAAAATGTTCTATCTAACCATAAAATTGTATACAGAAATTTGAAATTTCGAATTATTTGTACAAAAAGGGCAATCACTAAGTAATTAATTTAGAAATATTTTTAATTTACTTTTTAGGGAAATTTTATAAGTAATTATTCAGATTTAAGGTTTGTACAACTTAAAATATTAAAATACTACAGTAAAAAAGTTTTTCTTGGAGTATAAAAATATTTTCAAAAATATAAAGAAATGACGGTAGTTTTTTAGAAAACTTCAAAGTGGAATAGTCCATTTTCGAAGGGAAGCTAATGGACACATTTTTTAAGCATTCTCCATTAAAATAATCGTGTTTATAAGCAAAGAGAGAGTTGTAATATATTCTTAAATAGTACTTTATTATTTCTTAATTATTCAATTATGTAGTTTCATTACATTATACTGACAAATAAGATAGGCACTTCAGATATAAGAATAGTAACTATAATTACTCAAAAATAACATCTTTTTTTGGATTTATTCCTATATATGACAGCAACTCTATGATCATTTATAATTGCTGAGGCGTAGAAATAACATGCAATCCACAAAAAGAGCTCCATAAAAAAGTCATTTCGACAGAACTGTCATCACCAGGCTGCAATGCTTCATCCATGGCGTATTTTTTCTCTTTCTGTATTAGGCCATATTCCTCCCTTCCCGGCATGATAGCCGGACTCCTTTGATACTGTCAAAGTGGCGGTACAAGATAAATGAGTATGATCTTCTCCACAATCCTCTGGAAAGCTGTAAAACTGTCAGTGGTTGGAAGGTCCCCCAGCTTTCATTTACTATATGCAGTGGACGATGAGGTTTAATGTGCCACTACACTGCCCATTCTGAACTGTCATATTCGGAATTGAATTCGAAAGGTACACGATGGAATTAGGCTGACTTTTGGGGCAGTTCTAACTGCAAAAAGAATCTTGAAGTGATGAACGTCTTCTGCACGGTGATTTAGACTTCATAAAAAATGATATCCACATTATATTATTTCAACAATTACTAACAAGTGCCACTTCAAGATTATTGGTATTTTACATATGTTAAAAGCTTAAGTATTGGTTTTTTACGTACAAAAATCTAAATGCTCTTAGTAAATATTAAATAATAATTCTATTGATATTTTATATGCGTTCTAAGGCTGACATAATGATCCAATTACTAATCGCATGGTTAAAGAAGTTTAATTGCAGAAAAATTACTATAATTAAAAATATAAATGCTTTAAGCATGGAAAAGAATTAAATCCATGAGAAACGAATTTAAGAACAATTACTTATTTGCCTTTAAATTCATTTTACAAAATACTTTATATTTCCTCAGAAGCAATGTATCATCAATAATAAAATCGTACTCATTACGAAGTAGCACAGATTTTATTTTTTCGAGCTGAAACACATAGACAAACCCTCACTAATCAAGCGAATATTATCTTATACTTATATATGTGTGTGTATAATTAGTATGGTATAAATATGCATGCATATAATTTCGTATTTTCAGTGATTAAAAAGGAAAAATACATTTAAACGTTCTAATTATAATAATAAATTTAATTGATATTTATTTCTCATTTACAAAATTTACTAACTACTTAATATCTAACCGAGTAACATATTTAATTATTAAAAATATCCTGTTCCATTCATAAATACCAATAAAATATTCTCAAAATGTCTTTACCTTTTATTAATTGCAAGCCTTCACTGATTACACTCTAATAACAATCATAAAATAAAATTATATAGATTATAAAAGAGCGTGATTAGGTAGCTTGAAAGAAATTCAATGTGGCTGAAATTTAATATTTTTCAAACTTTGTGAAATTAATGTATTTGAAATGATTATAAAATTTCTATAAAATTGTGTTATGTTAATAACAAGTTTCGTAACAAAATTTACAATTAGATTTTAAAATTTGATTAAACCATAAAAATTTAAAATTGCTTGGTATTAAGAAATTGGTGAAAAAATCTTAATATAATAATACTAAATAAAATACTTGAAATTTCTTGCATTTTTGAAAAAAAATGTGCTTTTTTGAAATCCTGTTTATCAACAAAGATTGTACAATAATGGAACAAATTTTGAAATGTGATAATTTCGAAACCTAAAATATGAAAGAAAGAAAAAAATAATACCAAATTGGCAGTTCGTTTGATTGCCACTTCATGGGCATGATGGCTAACCTAAGCTGGAGCCATATTGTTTAAATTTCATTCCGAGCAACTACAAATCTCCATAGTCTTTTTGGGATTTAAAGCCAGGAATGAATGTACTAAAAGTATTCCGTTAACTATTTGGATGTCAGCGGCAGATTTTAAACATAAAGTTAATAGAAGGTTAACTTTGGCTTACTGGTTTTCTAATAATATTTTGGAATATATGAAAAGAATTTAAATGTTAGTTGGTTAGTCACTCAATGGTAATTTTTTTTCTCATAAGAACTAATTAGATCGAGACCTGTAGCTTAAAGTGGATACAGAATCATTACAAATATCTATCCTCAAGGTGGGGATCGAATCCATATTTATTGAAGGCTAGAAAAATAATTATTTAGCAGCCTCTTCATGAGAATATTACTACATTTAAAAAAATGGTTTTAAAGAAAAATTTATGCTTTTAAAAAAATATTGTGGAAATTTTAATGACATTCCAATAGCATTCTAATTGTTCTCTCAAAATGAATAGCAAAAATATATATTGGAATTCAATATTTTTTTTTTTTTTTAGAAGTCCAAACTTGTTTCCCATAAGTGATTATTCATTAATTGGGAGTTCTGTTTTTAAGTTATTACTGTTTGCGTGAAGTTTGCAATTAAATAGTCTATCACAATTAGTCGCAAAAAATAAGTTTCATTTATTTTTTTTGGTTACTTGAAAAGTTTAAATTATACAAAAATTTATTCAAAATAATCATTCATTAAATTTTTGCAAAGATGTAAATCAAATTAATCTTTTTATTACCTAATTTTTTTAGTGATATATACTCAGTGTTAATACAAATTTTGATATTGCAATTAGTATCTATACAAAAATATCAAATTTTATATTAATGCTCTCTTAATATATACCAAACATTACGTTGATGTTTAGTATTAAAGAAGTATTGATAAT
>JAPDSC010144202.1:136783-149390 GCA_026290005.1 Latrodectus geometricus
AACTGTTTTCATATATATATATATATATATATATATATATATATATGCGATGAGAAATAAAATACTTAATTTCTATTAACAATACAGTGTTTAAGATATTGAACAATGATTATTTTCGTGAAATTCTCTAGTATTTGCAAAATTTGGAGTAGTTTAAATTGTGTGTCTATACTTAACGATTAATATCTTAATACACAATAACTAAGAGCCTATATAAGGATAAAGAGTGATAATTTGTAGTTTTGAGTCGTGAATAGGTTTAAATGATATTGAAACCAAATATTTTTCAACAGATGAAAAAAGAAGTTAACCTTTTGACAAATTACCTCCCTTTGACTTTTACAACATGATTTCTATAAAGTAAAATTACTGAAGTATTATATATATATGATATAAATTATAGCTGTATTAAGTATATTTTAGTAAGAAATTTTTTTTTTTTAAGAACACAGTTTGCTTTTAAACTTTACTAGAGAGGCTTCA
Organism: Latrodectus geometricus; assembly: GCA_026290005.1. Lineage (NCBI taxonomy): Eukaryota > Metazoa > Arthropoda > Arachnida > Araneae > Theridiidae > Latrodectus > Latrodectus geometricus. The sequence continues at coordinate 137,267 of JAPDSC010144202.1, forward strand.
GCAATTTGTCCAAATTTAAAGTCGTGAAAATGCTCTAAATATCTAAAACAAATAAAATTAATCTTTCACAATAAACTGTTTAAATTTTGTATGTCAATTTAAAATAAAAAGTCTCAAAATGCAATATTTATAGATTTTAAAATTTTAATCTCTTTCCAAACATATTTTTATGCAGAACCGTAAATGTGTACATTCCAAAATAAATATAATAATAAAATAATAGCTTCAGGTTTTAATTTTTACTGCAAAAAAAATTATCATTTCGTAAATTTTAGAAGTAATCTATTGAATTTTAATCAAAAATCTTTGATAACATAAAATGAATTAAAATGCTTATAGTCCACTTAAATAGCTAAATAATAATTTTACAGATTTAAAAAACTATTAACTAAATTTCATCAAAATATATTATCTAATATAAATTTAAAATATTTTAATCAAGAGCAAAAATATACTTCAACTATCAATCCTGTATAAAGCTTTCTGAAACAATTTTGAGTTTATTATATAAGAAATTATTCTTTCAGAAATGGTATAGCATAGTATTTTCTCTATTATATAACATACATATTTTTTACTTTAAATAGTATTTAAAGATAAATCAAAATACAAAAATTATAATTTATGGCTACTTGAAATGTTTAAATTAGCTACATAGTTCTAACTTAAGTTAGTTAAATATTTTGATATAGCATTTCGAACTACTTAATAATGATCATGTGAACTTTGTAAAAAGAATTTAAAAACTCTACTCAGTTTGAAATTATCATTAAAATCAAAATTTAATTGTTATTTTCCTACTTCCATATATTTTATATAACTTTTTATAGCATAAATAACCTGTTATACGAAATTCTTAATATCTTGTTTTATTTCTACAATGATCGTATGATTTATTTTTACTTTATTAATATGTAAAAATACTATGTGAATATTTTTCACTTATGGAATGCAAATAAGTTTTTTGTTCAAAAATGTTTTTAGACTTCACTAAAGTAAAAATTGCATAGAAATTACTAAATAATGAAAGTTTACAAAATTATTTTTCAATTTCACTTAAAACGAAAGTACCCTTTTTTAATTTTTTTTGTACTGAAACAATATGCTTCGAACAATTTAATTTTTTATAGTTTTTGCAAGACAAAATTTGAGCGTGTCATTTAGAAATACGTCTGCGATATATACTAAAAAAAATTATTATGTCTAAAATTATTTCATGCTTTTAATCGCATTTTTGCGCATGAGCTAATTCAACCAAGCTCTTTGACTTATTAATCTTCTGGAATTATTGAACTTCAGACTAGAGACTAATTATTTAGTTATTGGCTGCATGTACCAAGAAATTTATGAAAGGAAAAATTCAATAAATTTGCATTTTCTAAAAAATAATTTCTGTGTTTAACTGGCAATTTTTAAAAAAAGTTTGAAGAACAGGGAAAGTTTTCATTTTTTTTCTTAGCTGAAAATATCCTATGCGATAAAAACAATGATTGTAATGGAAAACATTTAACTTATTGATTTACAAGCGAATGAATTCATTTAAATTGCAATAAAGGCACCTTGCATCGAAAATAAGGGTAGCTTGTTAGGTTATTCGCAGTTACCTATTTGCATTCGAGGAGTAAACGTCCAGAATCTTTAGTACAAAGTGAATTCCAAACTAACATGATATTATGAATACATACACCCGTGTTAAGAATCAAACCTACGAAGATTTGAATTGAACTTCAAGAGGCAAAACATTCAACAAATATCAAGTCAAAAAATCAGTAATGGTATTGTGTTAGTAACTGAACTTTTGTTTTCTGATTCTCATGATGCAGTTAACCATAGTGGTACTCAGTAATGATATGAAGTTGAAATACTTTTGGTTCAAATAAGATCTTTTTATTTACCGAATCCAATAAAAATCTTGAATCTGGTTATTACAAGTTTTATTAATTCTTCGAGTATTTATAAAACTGAGTTAATAACTTAGTTTCATAAATATTTTTGATTTATCTACCACAAAAGGATGAATCTTGAACAATTTCAAAAGGCTCATGCCGGTAATTATGCAAAGAAATAACAAAAGATTTTTAGTGTTTTTCAATAAACTTTCATGTTCTAAATTGTGAAGTAATTTATTAATAATTTATGGTCTTAAAGTAAACAATTTTACAGGAGCCATGAATAATATTTTAACTATATTAATTTGTATAAGAGGATTGAAAGTAAAGATCATATTTCAAATATATGAACTGCGTAAGAAATGTATGAAACTTGGTCAGATATTTTGAATATTTAATTAAGATACTAGCGATTTTATTTGGAGAATGAATAAAATAGATTATAAAGAATTAGATATTTAACAAACATTCTGATATTAAAACATGTTTTACATGTGAAATTTGTTTTAAACGTATTCTGTGCGTTAACTCTAAAAAAAGTCGCATGTCCTTTGTGTTTCAACTTAGTACCCCTAACAAGTTTTGATTTCCCCTTTCTTATAAATGAATGCATCATTCTTATACATCGGTCCAATTTCAATTCATTATGATGAAAACTTTTCTCTGTAGCGTTCAAAATTACAACTTTTCGAAAAATAATTATGCATCTGCAGTTGCTTTATTTAATTTTACGTAGATAAACGACATTATATAATATTCAAATGCTATTATGATTAAAATAAATTTTTCGTCAATATGTAATAATCTTATATATAGATAGTTATAAATAAAAAATACTGCTCTTTAAATTTGGAGAATATATCTTTATAGAGTAATTTAAATTCTCATAGTAACTCAAATGCAAAATGCTTTTCCTTTTTTAGACAGGCTAAGCCATGAATTTAATGTTTTCATGATGATTTATTTAAATATTGAGTCTTACAGTCTTAAAATTTATTGAAAGAATTTCACATTGTTTGCCCCACAATATTGTTTAATTTATTGCATATATCTTCCTTCGTTTTCTAAACGTATTTAAAATATGCATAGTATTTCTTATAAGATCAAATTTTAGATATAAATCTAATCTCATTATTTTGTATTTTTAAAACCTTTTTAGTTTCTCAAATTTTTTTATCTTTGTTTTTATCAGCTCTCAGCATTTTTATCAGTTTAAAAAAATAACGAAAAATAAAGAAGGATTAAAATCAAATAACGATAAACGTGTGCTTGGTATAGTTGGTTTATCGTTTAATACTTTTTTGGACACGAGAGTTTATTACATTAGAAGCTATAATTTCAAATAGATTCCGAGTCACTACAAATATCTAAGCACGATGTGGCATTCGAACTCACAAACTACTGAGCCAAGCCATCGGACTAACAGCTCAAAGATATTATGAGCATATCGTATCCTAGTAATAGAACCGTGATGTATGAAATGGAAGGTTTTGAATTCAATCCAAATCACAGTTAAATAATTTCCAAAGAATTATGCACTTTTATTTATTATATGCATGCCTTTTTCGACGGACAGTGATAATTTTCTATTATACTCTTCGTTGAAAGAAAAAAACATACTGTCGATATTGACGGGGAGAGCTGATGCACGTCCGAGCTCAGCAACTGAAGTTCTTTAATGTTCAATGTAGTCATACGTTATTCTATTTTCTAGTTTTTTTTAATATTATATAAAGTTTCGTCTTGTAGCAATTCATTTTTGTGCTTCAATCACATCCACCTTTGATACATGGAGTAAGCTGATGCATAGTCAACTGCGCTTGCAATAAAAAATATGTGATTTTATTGGGCAAGGTACTTGCTCTGTAAAGAACCAAGTACCCTGCCTGATAAAATAGTTTTCCTGTTGACAAGTGAATACAACTCTTAATCTATAAAAAATTTCTCCCACAGAAAGTAAGATAGTATTTTTTCAGCATTTTTTTCATCATATTTTGAAAACATTAATGTTTAAATTTATGACAATTTGCATTTTTGAGGAATTTGATTAAAATAGCTGAAAAAACTGCTTCGAAGTAAGCAAATTATTTTCGATTAATATATTAATGCACATGTGTGTTTGTGGGAGTAGTGGTAGGACAGAAACAAACATTCTAAAGCATACATAACGGAATTCACATTTCGTTCAATCGTACAACTCGCTAAATTTTTTAGAAATTTATTTTTTTGTATCAGTTGCATTTCAATTTAAATAGAAAATTCAAAATACAATGAAAAAAAAAAAAGAGAACAACTTCCAGCATATTGATGATGGAGTGAAGTGGCAAATCAAAACTGTGGTGCTCTACTAACCTCCTCATTAGTTTAGACTAGTAAAAAATTTAATATAGCCCTCATCTTGGTATCCAATTCATGGTAACAATTTCTAGGTACCGAATTAGTTAAAGGAGAATGCTTTAGCAAGATAATCTAAGAATCATAACGTCCTGGAAAAATCACTATTTATCCATTACAATAAGAAGTAACAAGAATGCTAGAGCTTCTAAGTTTTCTTTTGAATTCCAAGCAAAAGGACCAGATATTCGAACAATTATTCTTTCCAAAAGTTTTCAGAAAACATGGCTATTTTCTAGAAAACCTGATGTTTTCTTTCTTGCCACTTATTTCTGCGGACAGTAGTCTTTTTAGTATGGTGAAGAAAGGATCTTGGAGATTGATATACGAATTATTAGTCAAAAGTTTTCTTCATTGAAAAATTCAGGGCCAGTCTATTTATATGTGCTCAAGCTGTTTTAAGTATGAAAAGATTTAAGGATCCTTTATCTGTCCTCCATTGTCCGAATTACCTATTATAGCAGAGAAAATTTAATGTTTCTGACACACATGTTGTACGGCAATACAACTCTTAACATTGAAAAAAACACTATGCTTAGTGTGACATATAGGATAAAAATTTTAAGGCTGTTGTTTGTGTTCTCTCATAGTAGTAGTTGTGGCCCTGACTTCATTTTTATGGACCAACACAACATTATAGGGCTTACGTAATTTCATCAAAAATGAATGTGTTTAAAATTTTAACCAACCAGATTTTTGGACCTCAACCCTATATTTCTAAGATTTCAACATAAGATTTTAACATATCTAAGATTTTCTAAAATAAGTAATTTCACATCGCAATTTCTTTTTAAAAATAATTCAGAACCTGAAAAATAACGTTGCAAAATGAATGTAACAAATTGTCATAGAATCTCATTAATTGCCTATTTTTTGTTTACAGAATCCTAATGTGAGATATGCTTATCTGTAAAAGGAGACTGGTATCTCTAGATTAACCCATTTTTTTTTAATTCTGTAGCACTTGTTTTATACTTTTCAATACTATAGAGTAATGTAATTTTGAATTTAATTTTTTTGTATTGTATCAACCAATATTTGTCATTATCTGCCCATTAATTTTTGAGAAAATCGACTAAATAAGAAAATTACTTAATTTTGAACACAAATAATTTTTAAAGATTTCCAAATGAAATTTTTTTTTTATCTCAATTACATTTTATATAAAATAATTGATCGTATCGAAATAGTGTCTGTTTTAAGGTATTTTTCGATGATTAAATGTTATATACCCGTTGAATTAATACAAATGTGATCTGAACTTGTCAAATTTTAATTCTTAGTGATTGTTATATGAGGCAATTAAGTACATCTAATCAATAGATAATTTGAAAAAAACTTCATATTTACTAAAGGAAATTAAAATAGAAATTAAAGCAAAACAGATATTAGGAAAACAAATAACGTTAACAAAAAAATTTATTGAGATATTGTGAAGCAAGTTAGTTTTGACATTACATATGAAATTAAAATATTAAAATGAAGAATATAATCCAATTTAGATGATAAAAAAAGTTTTAAAATGAACCTTAATAAACCATAAAATATAAAATATAAATAAAAATGAGGATCAATATAAATATCTCTTAAAATTTAATTACAATTAGGCACATTATTTAAAAAGCATTGCATTGAGTTTAAAAATTTTTTGTACCGTAGTTTCAGTGATTATTTGGAAATTCTTGTAAGCATATCCAGTAATTTTTTCTGATAAACATCATCGAATTTATGATTCAGTTCTCAAACGAAAAGAATACTTAGAAATGTTCAAAAGTAATATCTGATCCTAATGTATTCAGTCTTAGATACTCGGTTTTCAATCATAAGAGCAGAGTGTTAATTAGAAATTCACTCCTCGTCAGTGCAGGACACGGCGAAAAGCACAAATGCGCCTCATCGATAAAGAAAAACCAACACAAAAATCAATTCACGTTCACTCCAGTTCAGCTGAGATCCGGAAACACAAGAAATAAAATTTACGAGCCAAGATTCCTCACTCGATATCCTGGCGTATTAACAGTATAATTACAGTGATATTAACTACACGAAGGTCATTTCTTACTTGGAACGTCCTCCAGACATAAACACACTTGTGGGGCAGCACGTGCTTCCGCCTTCTGCAAGCAGGGAGGATTCTTCTTAATAAATTACTCTCGCCGAACTCACACACATGGGCCTCTCTCCTTCACCCACCTTCTCCGCCGGACAATAAATCACAAGAAATTGTCCTCCATCCGGTATCGGAGAGTGAGAGTCTAATTTTGGGATTCCAAAGATCTTTCTTTCCGAAATCAACGCGGACTTTGATAAAGATGTTTCACGAAAAGTTTGACGAAAGTTTTGTGTAACTATGTAAATTTCTAACATCATAGTTCAGTATGTTAAAGATCGTTATTAAAAATACATTTAAAGATAATTATATAAAATGAAAAAAGACGAGGTGCATGTGTGTGTGATGAAACGAGCAGCGTCGGACCATCAAATTAATACTATTGAATTTTATTGAGCCAAATAAATTAAATATTTTATGATGCGATATAAAGAAAATAGACATGTCGATCACGTTTTTGCGTTTCTTTATGGAATTATCAATTGAATCTTTTTAAGAAAAAATGTGCATTATAATTAAATCTAATAATCTTCAGCTTTATTCTCCTCAATATTTAAAACCGTATCCTTAGTTTGTTTGATATGTTTATCGCTAAACGGTCATATTTTGCACACAAGGGCTAATTTGTATCGGAACCTACTTTTTAAAGCAGATTCATAACCACTATAAACATCCAAGCTCAATATGAGGTTTGAACCCACGATTTGTTGAATCCATGGTTTAGTTATATGGTGGTTCCATTCTGAATGAAAGAGATCCGAGTTTAAATTACAACCATTAGTGAAAAAAGTATATAGATTTGGCATAGTCTTTTGCGTGTATCCCTATCAGTGATAATTGCTCAAAAACGTACAGGGTATTCATCTTTGTCACACGAGATTGCGACTTACATTATACGAGAAATTCTATAGCAACTAATGAACATGAGGCAAAAAACTTCTATGTTTTAGAATATTAGCAAAAATATGCAAGTTCTTTTAAGGAACTTTATAAGATCAAATGGTACGACAACCTCTTCAAAGCGAAAGGTACCGGGTTTGATACCAGCCTCTGTTGAACAACAGGAGATGGATGCTACGCATTGATTTATGCATGCATGCTTGCAGACTCGGTGTTGTAAAATGAGAACATGACCCACTAATTATGAAAAGTATTCTCTCAAAGAAATTTTTGTTGTATGTACTAAAAGCCCTTAAAACAACCTTAGACTAGACAGTTTATTTTGCAATGTCAAAGTTTTTTGCTATGCATATATACTTTTATAACTTATTTTTAAAAACCAGTGGAAATTTAAGATATCAGTTTAAACAAAGATATGTTTGCAGCTATACATTAATTTCTGTGACCCATTTTCCTTTTATTTACATTCAAGAGACCATCTTCCAATTTTAATTCCACAAGTTATTGAATGATTTGTTTGCCGTGCTCAACCATCTTCGTTTCTACACGGTAGGTAATAAGACCTGAACCTACATCTTAAAGTGCAATTTAACTCACTAGAAACATCCAAAGCAAAGGTGGGGATGGAACCCAAAAACTGTTGAGTTGAAGACAAAAGAATTAACTGTTCGGCTTCTGAATCAGCGTCAAGGAATGATCACAACTCTATTATTGAGATCAAAATCAATCAAAAAACTCAGTATATATAATTTTTTACATTTCAATGTTACTGAAATTCTGTAAATTTTAATATGTTATTAATCAGCGCTTAATTATTTTATTTATAAATAAAATAATTAAGCTTTATAATTAATTATTTCATTTATAAATATAATTTATTAAATGTTAAATAAATATTCCTTTAATAAAATGTAAATTAGTCGTCAGAAAAGATAAGAAAAGTTATTTGCGCTAAACTGAAATGATTGTGGGAATAAAAACGTAAAACAAACTGAAACTTTAATGGATCATAACAAAAATTGAAAAGTATTAAATTCTCTGAAAGTTGTAAATTAAATTTGCATTTGATTCTAAAATTTATATATTAAATTTGGTATTCTCCTATAGTTTTGGAATTTCACAAATTTTTCCCCAAAATACTTTAATTTGCAAAATGTTTCCAAATTTTGATTTCATTTTTTTTTTTTTCCTGGAGAATCATTTTAAAATTTTTTGACTATTGATTATGATATAATAATTAAAAAAGTATTTTTTGTTTTTAAAGGCAACAAAGCACTTTAAAAATACAACATTAAATGCTTTAAATAATTTAAAAAAATAGATAAAGGATAAATATACATAAATATTGCCTGTAAATATTTAAATACAATAACTTACATTTTTAATTAAGAATCTGAAGAGATAATTTGTATTATTTTCTAGTTAATTCTAATATTTTCATAAGAGCTTTAATGTAAGAATTCAATGCGTTAACTATAAATACATATTTATTGTAAAAGCATTGAATTCTATAAATACATATTTATTGTACTTAGTTAGAAAAATCAATTTTACTTTTGATAAATCGATGAAAATAATTTTGAAGTTAAATTAATAAATAATAAATGAGAAAATGTTATGATTATCATAAACGAGACATTTGAAACATAGCTTCAGTATGAGTTTATTATTTAGTAATTTTCGTGTATTAATGAAAATATCAAAAAAATTTCTTTAATTTCCATAATTTTTTTATTTATTCTTGTACCTTTGATTAGATGATATAAATAAACAGAATTCCGATTCATACGCATTCTTAACATTAGTAATTTAAAATTTATGATGAAGCAAGACCCATAATACGATAATATAACAAAACAAAATTCATTTAATAATCATCACGTATCTATATAAAGAGGCGTTGTAGAATTAATGAATCAAAATTATTTTTTAAAAAATATTTGCAAAGAAATACAGGTTATTGTCCTTATACTGCTATTTCAAAAATTCTCCAACGTAGTAAATACTACTTCCTGTGTGAAATACATTTCTTTGTGTATTATTGAGACCTTGTGGTGAGAAATTTATTTACTTTTACATGTACTTTTCATTACCAGTTTTTCTAGTTTTGGAAAAGAAAGGAAAAGAAAAAATCCCGCGTGCGAGTTTATTAAATGCCTAACAGTTGTTCCACCTGTGTCTTTTATCCTATTATCAATGCACATTTCTAGCTTAATTAAAGGTTGGTTATGCCTATTATCCTAGAGCTAGAAATCATCATGTGATTCCGTTTATGCATGCAGTCTGTTTAAATCTTTGTTTTGATATTGCTGTTGTAACACTCCTAAAAATAATGTAATTTATGCAAATCATTTATTGCATATATAAATCTATAAATCATAATAGCAACATTGGCGAAATAATCAGCCCAATTGTTTTTTATTTCTTTTTACTGACTTTTTTGTTTGAAATTATGAAGAAAAAGAAAAAGTTATAAGTTAGAATATTATAGCACAACATACTTCTTTTTAAATCGTCTATTATTACGATAAATTAAAAAGTAAAAAACAATTTCATTTTCAAAGTCATTTCTCAAGTACTTTTTTTTTTTTTTTTTTAATTAAGTATAACTCAAGCTCGTACTTAACAGACTGAAATGCAAAACTTAAATGGAATATTAAATTCTTAAAATTTACAATATTCATTTTGAATTAAAAATCTCTCAAAATTTGAATTCTGGTTTTTAACTCAAATTCTAAATTTTACTTTTAATTGATAACATTTAAAATGTAGGACAAAAAGAAAAAGAACGTAAGATCGTTTATTTCCTAACATTAATTTTACATATTTGCTATTTAAAAAATAAATATAAAATTTCAAAAAATAATATGAATAGAAATTTCAAAGTATAAACTGACTATCAAATATTTTAAAGGAAATGCTGACAATTACACATTATTAATATTATCATACATGAATGAAAATTTTATATTTTATCGCTTGGTTTTTGCTTATTCAATTTTACTTAGAAGTTCATTAACATTATAGGATTAAATAATAGCAAAAATGAATTTATATTTTTTAAAAAAAGCTACTTATTCCATCTATTTAGGTTTATAAATATATCAATTTCTTTCCATAAATCATTCAGTTTAAACTATTTCAAATAAAAATTTTCATTTATAATTTTTCTTAAATTTTATCCTGAGTGAAATATTAAAAATTTTCAAAGATTTTTCTTATTTACAAATTCTAGATCACATATTTAAGAAATTACATACATAGATTATATACTGTTTCATTGTAAAATATTTGAATAGCGTGTAACAAAATTAATATTAATCTCTTGATGACAAGGCAATTTTGACAAAGCCATAAATTTATAACATTAGCGTTTCCTTTCATTTATCATTAAGTATTTATTGTATACCCGCATTTACCACGAAGAGAAAATTTACTATTAACGCGAAAGGTATTGTTTGTGTACATTATGAAAACTTTTCTTACACCTAAAGGAACATATGTAATCCGTTATAAAGCAGTAACAACAAAACTCAAACATTACAACATTAATTAAAATCAATTTTTTAAGCGAGAGAACAAAGCCCCGTTCTAAGCGTGGCCACGAGGTTCATTAAAACTCCATTTTTCAGGAGAAGCAACTTTCTCTAAATCAGTTATCCCAAACCAAAAATCCATTTCCAGCGATTAATTAATAGTTTTCAAATCCTTCAAGGTTATCTCTTCCAATCAAGGATCCAGATTCACACAAAACCACGGAGAAGCCCATTCCCCAGACAAATTTTACCCCAGCAACAAGATGGAAAATTAATTAACATTACTTGAAGAGGATTCCGGGCGACAAAAGCAGACTCCTCTCTCGAAGCCTGATGAACCATCCATAGACCCTACCTTACCTCTTCAAGAGAGCGAGAAAAGAGGATCGATATTATTTTAACCCGACGGAGATTAAATCTTTTTGGGAGCTTTAATTACGTTATTCGGAGAGACTAATTATGATTCAAAACTCACAGCAGAGCGTCTGCAACCCGCTCTTGGCCAGAGGTTGGAGGTTGCAACCTATGGGGCTCTTCTCTGTCTCTTCCCTCCTGCTTCTCTTCATGAATTCCCCTCACGTAGACCGCTCCTGTTATTTTGCTGTTATTCGCACGTTCTGTAGTAGACCGCCATGGGGTTTACCGTAGGGAATATTGATCAAAAGCAGAAAAGCATCAACTAACATGAAAGTGAAAGATTCCTGCTTCGCGTTGGAGGCTGGCCCTCTCCAGCCATGTCTACGAGATAAAGACGATTAAAAGTTATTCACTTTCTGGGAGTGAAATGGTGTTTCTAAAATAGAAGTAAACACCGGTTCAGATAATCACTTTTATTTACTCATTGCCAAGGTTCGGTTTATCGCTCAGTCTGTCTTCATCTAGAATCATTTTGAATACAATAGAAAGAATTACGATTGAGTGCAGCTGATAAAGAAAAAAACAAACTTATTTCAATAAAATAATGGTTAAAGAGAAGGGATTTTTTTTTTTTTTTGGAAAAAAGGACAAGATATTGCATTCAGAGAATAATTAACTTACTCTCACTAATTATTACTCACGATAACTAATTAAATGCAAAGTTGCAGTTAACAAATTTAACATTAATAGCCTATTAGCTATTTTAATTACTTTTAAAGGATAATTAATTTTTCAACCTTTATATTAATCAATAAATAAAACAGATTGCTTAAGATTTTAATGGTAATTTTATTAAATTATGTTTTAAATTACATTATGCACATGTGAGTTTAAACTATTATTGTATGGGTATGCATACAAAAATTGTAAAAAAAAAA
>JAPDSC010144202.1:155232-214629 GCA_026290005.1 Latrodectus geometricus
TTTTTTTTTTTTTTTTTTTTTTTTTTTTTTTTTTTTTTTTTTTAATCAAAAAAATTTTTTGAAAAATTAACTCATTTAATGAAGTTTTCCTTTTCACGAATAAATAAATAAATAGTCCTCACACACATAATGAATCTATTTGCAAAAATATGTAAAATATTTTAAAATACTTAAAACTGTAAATTTCTGCAATGTTATATTTAATAAAAAGGATTTTGATACTGCTAATTTATGAAATCTATTTTCTGCTTTGCCTTTTTTCCTATAAAACGCATTTCTTAAGTACATTTTAGTAATCAATAATTTTGCTTAACTTGGTTTTTGTATCATTTAAATGTAATTAAAACATTACTTATTTTTAAAGAATATATCTTATAGTACTGAAAGATAATCAATATTGACACAGCAATTGAAATTATGATAAATTTTTTTGCAGCAATTATAAGATAAAATGCCAAAAGAAAAAGAAAAGGTTAATATGATATTGGTATTTAATATTTTTCTAGAAAACTTTTGTTATTCTTTTCTTTAGCCAAGATGTTAATCGCGGTTTCTTTTAATGTATTTTTTATATATAAATTCTGGAATAAAATGCTTTATTTAATGAAAAAAAATTTATATTATTGGTATCAAAAAGTTAAAATTACATTGAAAGAATCTTAAATCTATTTGGGCATTAAAAATAACTATTTTAAGTATTTAATCTTAAATATAAGAGAGCAATGTGTTTTTATATTTGCTGCAGAATATTTTATTTTTAATGTGTAATTTTACTTACAAGCCAAAAAATTTTTTGCGATTTCCACTACCCATTATCAAATAGTAATTAGATGGGTGGTATAAATATCAGAAAATCTTAATCACAATTAATGGTACGTTTATTGCTAAATAATGAATAGAACTAATACTAATAAAATAATGAAAGACAACGAATAGCAAAATAACACTTAAATTTCCCGCTACTTCCAAATTCATGAAATAAATACTGAAACTAGAACAAGTTTTGGCAAGGAATCTTTTTCCTATAACATTTGACTTGTCTCTACATCAGAAATCAAGTCACTGACCCTTCCGTCTGAGGCGTACTTGACAGCTACGGCACCACGATAAGAATATTGATAAAGAACGACAAAATAAAAGGAGAAAAAAATGCATCAATTTACTTTTCAGGTAGGATGCGACTCTTTTCAGTTTACCGTTTAAGTTGGGAATAAAATGCAAACTAATAATACAGAAAAATCGGTTCCTTTTACCAAAACACAGCAATTCAAAAGTCACGTTTGACCAGTACAGCGTCATAATGCCGTAATTGTATGCCAACGTTTTGTAATGGAGAAAAGGGATCGAACAAGCACGACTAAATTCAATTTTGGAAGGCATATAATGTATTTCTGATAGCTCTGGGAAGAATATTGATGTTATCCGTTGCAAATATGCAAGGGGTTTAGAGATGTTCATTCCGGAAGTGATGGCATTTTTCCTACTTGTATTATTGCAAGAAACAAAAAACCGTTTTTTGGAACTAGTGATTTTCCATATTTAAATCATTTTCTATAACTTTTGAAAACGTTTTCTGAACTGCTATCGAAAAAAAAAAAAAAAAAAAAAAAAAGAAAATGCTTTTTCAGGTATTCTTAATTTGGTGAGTATAAAAAATGAAATCATATTGATATTTTCAAATAGGTCATTTTATGTTAATGTAATGGAAATATCAATGAATGCGTTTATAAATGCTTATTAAAAGACACTAAACGTGCCTTTTTTAGCAAGAAATGATTTATCGTATCGTGTATGAATATGGAACAAAAACAGCACGATTGACTAATTTGGTCTGGTATAAGATGAATTAAAATCTAAAATTATATTATTTTTTAAAAAAATGGAGTTTATTGTCAATCAACATTTATTCTTTTCATTCTGCGTGAAGAAATTAAGAAACAAAATAATCTACTGTATCACACTGATTATTTTATCATCATGAAATTTTTTGAAGTACACAGAAAATCTCTTGTGTAGTTTTAAGAAAGATAAAAATTAATTCAAAATTTAAGGCAGGGCTACTAGAGCACTATATTCTCTCATTATTTTACTATTATTCATTTATTATTGTTGACACTTCTCTCGAAAATATAAACGAAATGAGATTCAAATATTGCTGCGATTAAAAAAGTGAAATAAATTTAACTTCTTTCCACACATAATATTTAAAAAATAGTGGTAAATAACAAAAAGAAATTCATTTTTCATAAATTCTGAAGAAAAGGTGAAATTTGAAATTGTGTGAAACAATGAAAAATAGGATTCATCTTAAAAATTTCTTTTATTATACTAATTATCAAATGCATTACTTTTATTGATTCAGTTTGATTTAATATACAAGAAATTGCAGCATTTCTAATAATACTTCTGGTTGTTCTGAACAAGCATACAGTTTTCTACAAATATTTTAATCTATAATCACATTTAACCTATAATAAAATAATATCTAAATATTTAATTTATAATAAATATTTAATCTATAATAAAATAAAAAATTTATTTAGTTTTTTTTAATGTGTAAGAAATTCATTTGAAGTATAATGTGTAGATTTTATCCTTATTAAAAACACAATTTTTTTCAAACTAGTTACAATTCTTGTTATAAAATAGGAACATTAAATTAAATAATAGTCTTCATTCTTAAACTAACTTAATGGCCCAATTTTAAGAATTAGGTGTAATTTTTTTTTAATTTGAAGCATAAACATTTTTAATCATTAATCTCAATAGAAAATTGAACTTAATATATATTTTGCTACATACCCTACGATATATATTGTAAAAGTTATACAGTGCTGATAAATATTGAAATTAAATATGCTAATATTTAATAATTCACTAAAAACGTTTTGTTTTAAATATAATTGCAGTAAATTATACTTAGAAATTTAATTTAACTTTGAGAAAATCTTTGTTAAATATTGCAATAAATTTAAATATTACACTATTTTACGGTAATGCATAAAATTAATTTTTTTTTAGTATGTAAATAACATCTCTATAATTTGTAAAATATTTGAAATTGTTTAAAATTTTAGAAAATTTGGGAAAAGAAAATTGAAATACATCTTATGTAAGCAATTTATTTATTCAAAATGTAACACAATTCACTGTCACAAAAATAAGAATATTTCGTGTATCTTATACTTTATGATTTCGGTGAAGTTTTAATCACACACACTAAAACTTTTTTCTGGTGTATATTACACAAATTTAATCTAATGCATGAATCGTTATAATAAGCTAATGTATTTTAACTGGCACAATCAATATTAGTCAATATTATTCAGGACATATTAGTTTACTAAATTATATGTAAACTGTAAAATTTACTAACTTTTTCGAATTATTAAAAAAAAATATTTGTATTCAAAGATCAAATAAAATGTATTCCTTATAAAAATTCAATTTTGTCATTTTTACTGCATACAAATAAATTAATAGTTGTAAATAACAATATACTTATTGCTGTTTTTAAAATTCATTATTAACAAACTGAACATTTCAAATACAAATTTTTAATAAAATATTTTGAAATATAAAAGTGATTTTAAAGTAATCTGAAAAAAATATATACAATTAAGAAAATATTTAATCAATTAAATATTTACTTTATATATTGTGAACTTTTACTTTTTGAAGTTTAATATGAATGGTAATAATTTTAAATGAAAATAAATATTTATGATATAGAAACATTATAGCCCTTTCTTAACTGTCCTTATACTTATTTAATATAACATTTTTTTATTTATTGAGTTTTTGATAAAAAAAAATTTTTTTTAATAAATTAAAATTTTAAAAATCAGACAAGGAAAATTTTACCTCCATTAATTCATAACAGTTTCATAAATATAAATTATGCATATAAGTTATTTTTAACATTATTAAAAAAAATTGAAATGAAATGACACAGCTAATTTAAAACATTTAATTATAAAATATTATTAGAATCGTTGACAATTATTATTACAACGGAATTTACTCAATATAAACAAAAGTAAAGATATGTTTTAAGTGAAATAAAAAAATATTAAAGCAATTTTTTCATGTTTATTTTCCTCGATATCTTTTTATTTTCAATTACTTTCTTCATAAAAATACATTATTATAATACATTATAAAAATTTTGTCATTAATTAAGTAAAAAATATATAATCAATTTTATTTTAAAATGAGTTTAGGTCATTTTGATTTAAAATGATTATAATGTGTCATGGTAAAAATTTTTGTATTATAATATTATTTTGGTCTTAAAAATATCATTATATGCACACTATATATCTTACAATTGATTTTTTCAGCAATATTTTTATCCTGCATAAGCAAATTAAGGGGTTCATCTTGATAATTTTAACGAAATTTCTAACTATTTTTTTGAGATCATACAATACTCATAAATTTGAGATTGAATATAAATATTATTTTTGATAAAATTGCCAAAATAAACTTTAATATACTCATGTACATGATGTCTGTTAAATTATTTTCAGACATAAATTATAATAGTAAACTACTCGACATGTTTATTAAAACTTTTCTTTATATAATTTCTAAGTATAGTAACAGTAATTTTTTCTATTTATTTTGAAAAAATACGATACAAATTATAAGGTTTATAGTAGAAAGGAATCGTAGTGTTAATATTAAGGAAGTTTGAACTTATGAAAAAAAAAACTAATACCTGAATATGACTTATAAATGAAATTATTAGTTTATTTAGAGATGTAATTTATGTAGAATAATGAATTAAGCCTGTTATCTCTGTAATGAATCCTTTATAAAAATGAAATTAAATAAGAGTTTATAACAAAAATAATTTCCTAAGCTAAATACTTAAGTTTTCAGATGATTTAATTAACATATAGGTGTAATCATAATTTTTAATAAAGAACTGTAAATTCTAAACATATACATACGAATACAGAGAATTATTAAGAGCTATTATACATACATTTTTAAATTAATAAATGACTGAGAAACTTAAATATATTAGACGTTATTAAAAAGCCATTAGAGGATAACAAAATAATTTCTTTTCTATTAAAAAAACTGAAATGTGAATTTCTTTTTTAAAAAAAATGATAAAACTTTGGAATAACTGAGATTCAATCAAGTTATTAAAGTTAAATTACCATTGCAGTTAAAAAGTTGTTTTATTTACTTATCTTTGCATCACAACAATAGATTACTCAAAATGCTTAGGAATATTATTCAAAATTCTTCAAAACAAAGTATGAAACATTTGCAAGATAAAAATTTTATCCTGATTTTCAAAAACATTTACTTTATAAAATGTTTTCATATGCCACTACGTAAATTATAAAACATTTTAAAAGCATCGCATTTGTGTTTTTTGAGAATTAAACTAAATAACATTACTTATAACTCACAGGTTATGGTAATTACTACAGTTTTATAATTCAAATTACTTTTTTCAATCGCAAATGATAACTTTTTTTTTATCAGTGATATTAAAAAATGCTCAAAACTTGAAAGTTTTATTAATACCAAAACACATGGTTTTGGAAAAGGTATAGTAAGCAATATAGCTAAATTTAAATTATTAAATTAAATCTTATAGTTTCGTTTCTTACTTTTAGCTTTCATTTAATAAACAAAGAAAAGATACAAAACAAAGACATTACTATAACTAAAATAAAAGTTTATTAGAAGAAAATGTTTCTCCTAGGAAAATTGTTTTGAGATGAAGAAACAATTCTTATCTAGATATCATTCATATAAATATATTATAGAATCTATTAATTTCTATAAATGAATTAGCTGTCTGAAATTAGATTTTTGTTAATCTTTCCGATTACATATAAGTGAGTCTACATGGCTTTTTCAAGAATTCATTTATTTCCCCTTTAAAAAGTGAGGAATAAGTTCAAGTTTTGAAATTTTAATTGAGTAAAGGGAAACTTTATCTCACATAGTTATTTAACATCTACACGATCAAAATTTAGACACTAAAAATTATTACAGGAGATGGCAAGTACATTAATAAAAGCCTTACTTAAAATTACCTAAAATTAAATTGCAATAGTTTGGAGAATAATTTAAACTTTAAAAATAGAACTAGGCTTGGCAAATTAAATTTAACTAATCCAGAAACTCAGACAGCTTTGGAAATAATTATAAAAAGATGCGAGACAAGTTAAATTTAATTTAATGCAAAATAGACTTACCTGCATGGTTGGTGTGTACTTTTTTCATCCATGGGTAAATTATTTGATTGTCTGATCCGGAACAATCCGAATTTTGAGTGTCCGATCTGGGAATGAGTGACCCTGGGGGTGGCGAACTTTCTGGCGATGATCTATTGTGTGGATGATGGTGCAAGCTATCGTCTGCACCAATGTGATCGACACTTAGCGGTGTCACGGCATTCTGTTGACTAACACTGCAGGAACGCTGGTAATAATGCGGCGAGTTGCCGTGGCTCGAGTAGCCCCCGACGGCAGTCCCGTTTTCAGTTGGCGGGCCGTATCCCACGGGCAACTGCGCGGCATGGAAACTGCCGTAATGTGGATTATAATAATCCGGAATATAGTTTCCCTGCGAGTACTCGTCAGTCGGCGGGAACTTCGGATCCTGGGCATACTGAGCAGTGTTCATCAAAAAGCTGGACATCGTCATTAATTTTCTGGTGAATTCGAAGGTAAATAATTTTTCTTAGGACGATGTCGTATAACTCCGAACTCGCTCCGCCTATGGCCATAAATTAGCATATGACGTAAGGAGTAGAAGCCAATGGGAGATCTGCGCTCTGACCTCGCGCAGGCTCCGACGTTGATGGATGACTGTTGGTCACGCCTCCAACATGGCGAATGAGTGCGCGTCACGCTACTTCTCCGCTACAATAGAGGTCCGGACCCGGGATTGAGACGTCGTGGGGACACCAAAACAGTCCCCAGGGACTTGAACTTGAAAATAAAGTCAACACGTGGTATTTTTTACACGAAGGCAATTGCTAAGGAAGGTAAAAACACAAACTCTAGGCGGTGGCACAAATTAACAGGTGGGCAATTATTTATCCCAAGCTAAGTCAAACTTTCGCAATAACTCTCTGTCTCCTAGAAGTTAGGGGATATCTGTAACGCAAAGAGGAAATTAAGCCTATCGTTAAGATACGTGAGCAGCTAATGGCTGAATTTATTTTGGGAGCACAAAAATTGATGCGTTAAGAATTGCTGTGATAAATGAGTAACCTCATTTGCTCTGCAATGCTAAATTAAAAAGAAATATTTTTTCCTCTTTAAAACGACAACAGAAGTTTTCATACATTTGTTGACAATTACCTTTCCCCCTTTACATCTGTATTACAAATTATATTTATATGCATACATATCTTAAGAAATTAACAAACAAATAATATTTTCATAATTTTAAGGCATAATAAATAAGCAATATTTAATAAAAAATTATAAAAAGAATAATTTATTTAATAATAATTTGATCCAAAAATTGAATTCCCTTAAATTATTAACTTTTTGTACTATCTTAGGTACACATTTACAATTTTTGATTATGTAATGATACCGATTAATTTTAAATTAAATTTTTCGTAAAATGTAATACAGCCAGTTTAAAGATATTGTAAATTTTTTTTTTTTTTTTTTTAATGCAACCGCATTAATTTCCGACACTCCAAACCTACTTCAACCAATTTGAACCACTATTCAACTACTACAATTGCCGAAATCGGATTAAAAAGTGATAATGCTTGTCAAGAAATAATTCGTCATGCCATTACATATCAATCAACTACTGAAGCACTTGATAATCTCTTTCTAAAGACACGCGTCATAAGATTCGATGGACTCTTTTAGGTCGTTTCGTCAAGCCACCCAAGAAGCTCAGTGACCACTGGTCATTACAAGGCCATCTTCCGGACTGAGAGAGGGGGATCCTGAGTTCCGTTATATAGTTTGACCAGGTGCTGTGAAAGACTCATTCCATCCGTTGTTAATGAACTGTGAAATTGAATTGAAACTCTATGGGACCGCTGTGCTTCTAAATTGTCCTTCAATAAACAAAGTCATTGTTTGGATCATTTCTCTGGGGGATCGTCAGCAAATTGAACTTTCGATCTCTTATGTAATTGTTTTTGTATCCCTTAAGGGAAAGTTTCCAGTCGATTTATTTCCGATTTACCCTCATGTTTCTTATTATCTGTTTTTCATGATCACAATTATTTTAAATTGAAAATATTTATTCACAATTTATTGCTTTTTCTTAGAATTATAATGCATGCCATTGAATAATATGGAATGTAATACGGAATCTACAGCATGTAAAAATGATAATTTATTTTAAGGTATTTTACTTCATTTTGGATATCTTCATTAATGAATGTTACATAGTTTGTAAGTTGATTAATTCATGAAATTTTTTAGACTGATAAATTGGATGTTCGGAAATTTTAATTACTTTTGATAACTGCATTTTAATTTAATATTTAAGATTTAATAGAATACTTTAACAATTATACTACTAAACATTTGGAAAAATTCGTATTTAACCACAGAAATATAGTATTTTGGTCTATATTTAATTTGAAAATACAAAATATAATAAATAATTACTGGTCATTTTAATCGATCAGTTTTCTATTCTACGACTACTTTTTGTGAATAAGAACTAATTTGACAGGGATCCTCAGTTAAGGTGGATTTTGTTTTTACTGGGAATGTTAACACTCTAGGAGAGGATTGAACTCTCGATTTTTGAATTGAAAGCCAGAGCGCTAATTTTATCTAGTACATGGCTTCTATTTAAAAAATAACAGGGTTAATGTATATGTTTATCCTTATTCATAAAGATGCCATCATTATATTATGTATAGATTTATTTTTATTCGCTACCATATTTTGGTTCTAAAAGTTCTGTGCAAAATAATGCATCTTTAAAAATTGAAAAATCTTAAGCAACAAATAATTAAGTAATTTTTTAATGCCTCTAAATTTTTTTCCAACGAATTAAGCACAATTTAAAAAAATACGGGTATAAAAATAAACAATGCACTCAATATAACATTAGATACTTTACAAGATTTTAATCTTTTAATTCTGGTCTTATTTAGAAACTTACTGAATTGTAAATTCTTTCTCAGTAAAATTTATTCCAATAATAATTCTTCAATTAACATATATTGAATAGGATAATAAAGATAGAAATCTCATCTTGAACATTTCAGCAGCATACATTTTTACTTTGGACGAAAGTTTTCTTATTAGTCAGATAAATCTCAAAAAACAGATAATAGAAAAGAGATTTTGCAATCTTCGTCATCGTAAATACGTTTTCATACATTTTGAGAAAATAAAAGGGCTGAAAAGCTGTAAAATTGAAAGCATGTTGTTGAAAATTTAAGTTAGAACAGAAACCTACGAGAATAACACTTTCTAAGACTTAGAAATTTCAGCGAACTGCAAAAGTGATTGTTAATAAACTAAATAAAATACATATTGCATTTTTGTACCGTTGTATTTGATCTATTGATGTTGTAAACTGATCTTTTCTTATAGTATATTTAAGGAAAAAAAAATTATTTACAACAAATTGATTTATTTGTTCCTCTATGCTCACTATATAATCTATTACATCATATAAATAGATTAATTCTAAAGTATTTTTATATTATTAGTATACATAAAACAATGCTGTTGTTAAACTAAGAGAAAAAAAATCAGAATTTAGGTTTTGAGACCAAATTTTAAGCCAAAACAGAACTTAGTTTAAAGTTCGGTGCTAAGAGCTTATAAGCACATTTTATTTGTGCAATGGATAATGTCTTATTTATTGGTGTCACTTGCACAAAAGAAAGTTTTCTAAACTTGCGAGTAAGATTTTCAGTCTGTCCAAGTATACCGCTCAAATGATGGATAACATCTTTAGGGACTGAGGGAGGAACGAGGGCCACTCAATGAACCAAATGTAAGTTTCATGTTTAGACGATTAATTGACCGGGTTACTGACTTGGCGAGACGTTTGAACATAAAACAGAAGAAATAAAGGAAAAATTCCGGTACTCGACAAATTTTTAATATATGCTTTTCATACAAATTTTTTTTGAAGTTGATTTATAAAGTTAGACTCATATAGAATAATTTTAAATATTACGAAATGCGTAGAAATTTGTTGAAATGAAGTAAATATCTACAAACTGGTACACTGAGGTTAATATTCTTTTTTCATTTTTGGTGAGCAATACTGTGAAAACATTGAATGTATTCATAAATAAAAAGGAGCAATTACAATATTTTTAAATTTTAATAAACATTTTTCTATGAAAATTGATGAAATTAATCACATTTTGTTGTTGTACAAATCTATCATAAATTTTATAAATTCATATTGGTAAAATTTATGATAGATTTGTACTATATAAATTTGTTTTATAAATTCGTATTTGTAAAATTTTTGTATAGTATAATTAAATTTAAGAGGAATAACAAAAACCTTTGTTAAAAGAAATTAGATATATTGAACTAAAAAAAATTACTTTTGTCATAATGAAATCAATTTGAAACTTTCATATTAATAAAATATAATGAACCTTATTTATAACTGACAGAAATTTGTCAATGCGACAGAAATTAATACCTATGCGTAGACAAACAAGTGTTATGAAATCTATTTTTATATATATGCCTTTTAAAAATATTTTGAATTAAAAATGTTAGTTTGAATAGCATATTTTATCTTTATTTTTATTATAGTATTAATTATAATTAAAAAAAAGATTTCTTATCCTACTTGTTATATATACGAATTATTTTAATATGTTAATTTAATGCTCGTTTGATTATCAATGTAGATTACCTTTTCTTGCTAAATATTATTTTCGTTCAGGAAATATGTATAAATGGCATGAAATTTTAAAAATTTACTTAATATATTTTTAATTTTATTTTTTTTTTTCACAACATTTTTGCCTTTTCAAATGTTTTGGATTTCTATTATCCATTTTAATTAGCGAATGTGTTTAAAAAAATCTTATAAGCCAAATGTAATCTTCAAAACAAAACATTGCTAAAATGGATAGCTTTTAAATGAAATGAATCTAAATTAGTTAACATTTAATCAAAATTTTAAGAAAATATACAAATATTTAACTCAATTTGTGGTAGAAGTATCTTAAGCTCTTTTGATGTCAAACAAATAATGTTAATTTTATATCTATATATGCGTGTATTTATCTTGAACAGTTATTCAAGATATTCTTTAAGTACGAAACTACATTTTGTCTAAACTTGAGAAAAAAATGGATATTCGCTCATAGAATTGGAAATTCGCTGTATGAGACAAAAAGGATAAACGAAATGAAAAGAGGAGATGCATAGTATAAATTAGTTTAGATAATTTTCTCTTACATTGCTTGATTCAGGTAATTGAGTGTTATTTTTTAATGATAAAATTTTAATTTAAATATATTTTAATGTTTCTGTTGGTGATAAAATAGAATTGTTTTTTATCGGATAATAGCTATAGTTTATTTTTTAATTTCAAATATTGATAAAAATCTCAGCGGCACCAAAGATATGATTCCAAACTCAAATTATAACCTGAATAAACAGATTGCGGTTTCTAGTTCTATAGAATTCTTGGCAAATTCTTAGAAGCATCCTATTTTATTTTTCACGGAATACATAAGCGTGTTCCACTTATTTCAGTTGATATAACTACTGACCACATAATCATTTGTAATTTCCTGGATTATTAAACAGGTTGTTTATCTTCTTACATCAAATTTATAGAATGAATGAATTTAATTAAGGGGATATATATTTAATTCAAATAGACATAATCATGATTTTTTTATTTTTGAAAGATATTGCAAATATAAAGAGGATAGCACTTCTAATGCAAAAAAGAGTTATTTTTATTTGTAGCATCAAAATTGAGTCTTTAAATATCTATAAATTATTAATAATTTAACAAATACTTGTGCAACGTTTAAGATGATACTATATATAATAAACATAAGTCATTATTACTAGCTAAAGCAATTTGATTTCTTCTATTAGTAACAATCAGGCATTTCAATTTAAAAACAATTTATTGCTATGGGTGTGTGAACAATCAAAACATAAAATACTGCAAAACTTTAAGAAATAAAATATGAAAGATCTGAGACTTTTCCTTTGGCAGTTAGTAATATATTTTACTGACGATTACATAAAATTAAATAAGCAATGAAACTTAAGAATACAGCATTAATTTTTAACAAAATATAATACAAATATATTTTAATTTATATGGTGTATCAAATGTAATTATATATATATATATATATATATATATATATATATAGGAGCTAAAATAGTTATTTTTTCATTCTGCTAAGAAATAAGTCCTCTTTCGCTTATATCATGCACTAAATTGTTATTTGATAAATTAAATTTCTGAATTTATCATAAGATACAATTCTTAAAAAGACTTGTACGATGTATATTTAAATACATACAAAAAAAAAAAAAAAAAAAAAAAAAGATTAATTTTCTTGATGCTAGTTTAAAACATTGAAAAATATGAATTCAACGAATCATTAAAATATATAAAAATTTTATGTCATTTTTTTCATTTACCAATTAATGGTAACTTAACACATCAGTAATAAGTTGACAGGGTTAATATATTGTGCTTACTTTATTTTACTTACACCTGAGGTAATTCCATCCTGGATTTTCAATTTTAAATAAATTTCGAACCACTGTATCATACTCGAGAAGGGGTTTGAGCCCATGAATGTTGAATTAAATGCCAGAGCACTAATTATCGGTTGTCATTGCTACCTAATCTGAAAAGAACCAACAGTTTAAAGTATTTCAAAATATTTATTTTTTTGGTTCAAACACAAGGTTGTGATTAAACCCCATAATTCAAAATTTGATTTACTTAAAGTATTATAAGATAAATGAATATACTTTTAAGAAATGCCATCTTTAAAGATAATTTAAAAATTGAAGGTTATGAGGCAATAGAAAAATAAATTAAAATGTAACTAAAATATAAATTTTGCTGTCGCATTTTACATCTGAGCAGTTTTCTATTGAAAATAAATTGTTTTTGTAATTTGCTTTCTGTTATATTATTACTTTTTTTAAATTATTGATAACTAATTTAAATTATCTTTTAATGTGCTTAAGGTGCCCAATTACTGTTTGGAGGATGAAATTAAAGTATTTTTTTGGTACTTTATACTCAAGTTTATATATTATTCTATATCAACAGTTATAAAAATTCTCATTTCTTAGAGTGCAATATATGTCTTGGATTATTTTTGAAGTTGAGATTTATAAATAAGTGTGGCACGGAGAAATTTTTTTTTCTTTCCGAGAAAAATCTTCTAATTAATACATATCAGATTATAATATGAAGAAATTAAAATATAAATGTATGGGGTATTAGTTACTCACAAATTCCTACACTAGTATGATTACCCAAAACTGTGAGGGCATTTTGCTCCTAGTCTGGGAATGAAAGAAAATCTGCTAACACATAAATGCATGAAATAGTACTATCTTCCTCCCAGTTTAACTTTCATATTAAATTACATAAAATTACATGTTTTAGTGATTTGAAACTCATAATTCTGGAATTCTGATGTTATGTTTATTAATTGTATTGCTTAATATATTAAATATTAATTTCTCTCAGCAATAATAGAAAAATAACAAAAATCTATTATAAAAGACTATTAAGTTTAAATAATATTAAATTTTCTAAGCATTTATGAATTTAGGAGGGTAAAATAATATATTTTTAATATTTTACCCTAATTTAAAATTTTTTTTGAAAAAGTCATTCATTCATACACATCAAGGCATTTATACATCAGTGCTTACAATGTCTGAGTATATCACGTAACGCGTCCTTTTATATTTCATTAAAATACACTCAAATTCTTTTTAAAACTATTATTGAAAACCCACTGTTGAGTTCTCTTGAACAATAAGACTTAAATGTTCATAACCAAAATGATCTTTTTAATTGGTAATGAGTCATAAAAAAGCAAAATAATTTAAGCCTGTTTATCAATACGATAATAATATAAAGTATATTTGATGGACAGATGCAAAGCATAATGTCCAACAATATATATACCTTTATATTCTAATCAATATACCTTTATATTCTAATCACAGATTTGAGTAAGATTTTTCGAGTTAAATTAGGCTATCTGATATATTTACAAATTGCCAAGATGATTATTACAAAATTTATTATGAGGATAAAATTCACCAAAGTCTAAATTTAATTGCTTATATATAAATCTTATTTATAATTATTATTTTATCCTTTAGAAGTTCCCTTTACTTAACTGTTAGATCTTGAATAGTCATACCGCTTGATTCCTCAGCTTAAGGTTTCAATGTCACTAATATGCTAAAAATAATTACAAACTGTAATAAACTGTTTACAGATATCTATCCAAATTCTGTATTAATTGAATGGATATTAGGCATAAATATGCTACATTAAATTATAAAAATTAATATATCTTTTGCTGCGTAAGCTATAATGCTCTTTAGACTCTTTACCGTTTTTCATGCCCGTAATATTTTATTCAAAAAGCATTAGTTACATAAAATGTAAAAGTTCTCGTATAGTGCTGTATAATAATGAGATAAATACGAAAATAACTCAAGCTAGCCATCCAACTTTTTAAGTTAACAGGTTAAAAGCTCTTACGCAAGTCTGAATTAAGTTGTAGGAGTATATCTCCCACTATCCTGGGGCTTAGAATAATGGATATTTTATAGTTTAGTCTCACTTTTTTTAAAAAAATCCTCCTGTGAGTAACTTCTTTTCAGTTAATCTACTGGAACTGATAAGGAGACAAGGCTGAGCATGGGGGAGCACCGGGAATTTGTTTAGAAAAACCAAATTTTCTTTTCTTCCCCCTTTCGAATATTAGAGGTCGCCGGGCACCAGTCGCAGGGGGTTTTCTTCTCTAAAGAGCATTTGCATGACTTGCCTTTTAAGCCCGCTAAAGCAGGCGGTGGTCATGCTTATGATAATCTTATTTCCCTCTCGCCTCTTCTAGCTGGGTAACCAACCATCCCTCCTCCCTCTAGCTGCTCCAGAATTTCGAGGGGTCGAGGTTAAATATGAATCAAGTATTTAGTTTTCGGTGCCTATTCCAAATGAAATTACTGTAAGCTCGATGAGATTAATGAGTCATTAAAAAGAAATGCAAATTAGAATTGAATTCTCATTGGTTGATTTAAGCAACTAAGAAAACGTTTATTTGGAATTTTAAAGTTAATGAAACTTGTGGTTGAATTAAATATCACAGTTTGCAGCACTTTATGTTTAAAATTATAATATTTTTTACACTATTTTAATTAAGTTATAGACTAATCATTAGTAACTACAAAACCACACACAAATTAAACAACTAAGGAAAAACATAATTTACTGTCACAAACATTGGCACTTATATACAAATCATCATTTTTCCTGTAAACATAAATTTCATTGTATTTAGTTTTTTTTTTTTTAAATAATTTTACTTTTTAAAAGATAATGATAATATTGGAAAAAATACTATAGATTTGATGAAATAATTTATCATAATTATATTATTTACAATATAGTTAATATAAATAACCACATTATAAGTAATGATATATTGTGATTAGTATCAAGAGAGAAAATATACAAATGAGAATTTTATAATATCTTGAATATTTTCATGTATTTTTTTATTCCAATTTTATTCAATTCAAATCTATAAATATTTTTATAAATAAAGTGTACATTTAAGCAAATCTCAATTTATGATAAAATTTAAGCGAAAAATGTTATAATAGATAAATTATAATGTAATTGGAATTGAGATATTTATTTTGAATGCTTTTCCCTTAACTTGCAGGATTAATATGGTAATTTATATACAAATAAAATGTTTAAGAATGTTTTAGTTTTATATTTCGCAAAATTTATTTTAAAAATGCAGAGATTTAAGTCAATTTTTGAATTAATAAAATTATCATTTGCACTATGGAATTTAGTTGTCATTGATAAATTTAATATAAGACTTTTGTACAAGCTCAATTAATACATAATTATATAACTTTCATAATATATCACATTTCCTTGAAAAAAATTACCATTAGATTTTATCATAATTATTATGAACTATGCTTATACCTATCTTTACTGAAATTATAAGTCCTAGCTATTTCTATGAGTTTATGTCACCCGAAATTAGTTCTGTCACAAACATTTAAAACTGAAGATTATTAAGAAATTTTTATTAATTTCGTTTGCAGAATCTACTTAATCTCTCTCACAATTCTAAAGCATTTAATATCACGTAGTGGCTATTTTAATATACACACCACTATTTTTACGTCTTTGAAAACAATAGCTTGTTAAAAAGAAGTTTGTTTTCGATCTAGTCTACTCATCTATTTGTGAATAAACATTTTGCCAAGAAATTTTTTTGTTGAAAAACTGATAAACACATGTTTCCACTAAATAAAACATTTTAACATTAAAATCTAAAAAAAAAAAAAAAAAAAAGGAATATAAGAATTTCTTACTTTTATATTTTTCTTATAGGTTCTAGTAATTTTATATTCACGTGTATCATTCATTAAATTCTAGAAATTGAATTCTGTCAATGTATTTTTCCTTTCGCAAATACAGTTTTACTAAGAAATTTGATTAAATATACATTTCTATAAATATTATAGGTACTATGTAATTAAAAACATGTTTTTTAATTCGTAAGTAAAAGAACTTCAAATTAAAAAATTCTATACAATTTATTAAGAAAAATTATCTCCTAAAACAGAAGGAGATATCAAAAAAGGAATATTAGTTGAGAATTTTTACGATATTCCAAATATCGTATGTTTTTAAGAAGTTCGAATTTCACATTCTTTAAGTGAAGAAAAATTTAAGAGTACGCTAGAAATATCTCACTATTATATACGACAATAAACCACTTTGTGTCTATTCATATATTTTATAAACTATCTCAATTTGTTATAATTACAACTAATAAGAAGCACAAATCTCTCACTTCATTTCTTAGAATACTTAAATAATGCTATTCAAAACTAAACTAAACTGGAAATTATAGGTTGGCTAAAAATTAATTAGTTATACTTGACATACACCTTACCTTTTGATAAAAAGGATTTTTATCACACACAAAACAAATATTTACTAAAATAGTGTCTAAGATTAGAGTCTTTTTAAAGCTCTAATTACTCTTTTTAAAGTACTTGAATCTCGAAGGTAACTTTTATATATATATATATATATTTATATATATATATAAACTAGACCACTTCTGTGAAACTCACTCTTTCAACATGTCCTGAAAATTTGCAGAGTTTTTTCTTTTTTCAGCGACCTTCCTTTCAAGATTTTCTTCCGATTGTATTTCTAATGGATACAAGCGTTGAACTGGTCGCAGAAGTCACCATTGGATTTTTTAAATTTAACCAGACTAACTTTACTGTTTATTCCAGGATATAAGAGATTTAATCCAAAGGCCAAAATGTTCGTTTCTTATCTTCACTTTTTATTAAAACTATATCACCAACTTTTAATTTAAAGAATTATCTTTCACTTGCTTGTTTGCGAATGAAATTACCAAGATATTCTGCTCTGAATCGTTTTCTCAACTTTTTACGAAGTTTTTGTTGATATCGTAATCTTTTTTTTAAGTTAATCTTCTTTATATGTTCTACACCAATTTCTGGAATTTCTTATAGAAACAATGAAGGAGTAATTGCCTTAACCTCGTCTGGATCTTCCTATATATAAGTTTAAGGCCTTGAATTTTTAATAACTTCACATTCGCAAAACAAAGTAAATAATTTTTCATACATTGAGGATGCTTCAAGACTCTTAGCATATTCTTAACGATTTGGATTAAACATTCCCAGAAAACTCGTCACCAGTAAGCTAAAAGAAGATTAATCTTCTATGTAATTCTTTTATTAGAAGCTTCTCCTTTAATCATTTTCCAACAAAGAATCTTTAAAAAATTATTAGCTTATGTGCAGTTTATACTATTGTTAATGTAAATTAAATGAAGACATCCACGTCTTGTAATTAATCTTTGTAAACTTAACAGAAAGCAGTTCTTTGACAGAAGTCAGCAGTTCTAGATGAATAGCTCTGAACACAGCACATATATACAAAATAGACCATGCTTTTGTTCCACCTTTCAGAATAAGAGGGCCAAAAAAATTCAGAACAAGAGTTTAAGTGTCAAATTCTCTCTCTCTACGACTTCAAAAATCGACCTACCTCTTAGTCTATCTTCGAGGAGTGACAGAGAAATTTTTATTGACTTTGCAGTGCGTCTTATAGAAACCAAAGTATTTAGAAACAATTGATCTTATTTTTCAACAGTTTAAAATCAAACATTTCTTTCGGAGATTGATTGAATATGAAGTGCAGCGTGATACAAACAAAATTTATGTTCTATGATGAGCAGTTTTATCAATTTATCTTCACTTGCTAATAAAATTGGATATTTGAAGTTTTCTAAATCCTTCCTCTCCTTTAAATTTGTCTTTACTCAAAGGAAACCCATTACATAGGATAAAGTATCAGACAAACGATTAAAAAAAATCCCCAAGACTTGAGCTATTTCAAGTTTTAAAGTTGAGATAAAAATTCGTGAGCTCTAATCTCTCAATTGAAATTTAGCATTTCTCATAAACGGCGTGGAAACTTCTATGAAATTTTGGATTTTAATGTCTCTATCCAAAGAAGTAATGTGAAGTTATTAACAAAAAATGTGACTTCAGTAACTTTTCTGAAGTTTTTCTACGTTCTATTCTTGCGTTTTCCATAATTGCTTTGCTGAATGACAGTTCCGAGGAAGAATGGACTACATGTGGCTCAGAAGACAATTCTGCAGAGTCTAAAACTTGAATTTCTTTTCTTTCACTATCCTTTCACCACAAAAATGGAGATAATTCTTTTCTTCAACAATGCTTATCTGTAAGAAAACCTGTTTGGTGTCAGATAGAATGACAATTTTTTCTCTAAATCTTATTAACATCAATGGTATCAATTCAATAGTATTGAGTCCTTTGTCTAGGCAATCGTCGAATAAAGGAAAATCCTTTTACTTGATCATAGAAAACAGGTTTGACTATAGTTGTCGAATCTTCCTTGAAAACCCCTGAATATGGTAAATAGCAATCAGATTTTTACAGTTCTTCAGATGGCATTTTTTCAATTATTTGTTCTTTTAACCGCGTGTGAAACACTATATTATAAGCAACATATTTTCTTTTCTATATTAACTTTGATATTGCCTTTTCTAATTTTCTTTCAGCTATATATATATATATATATATATATATATATATATATATATATATATATTTAGGATTATTCTTTCCATGCACCCACGGCAATTGTTTTCACTTGTTTTCCTTGTTTCGGCAATTGATTTCACTTGTTTTCCTTCATCTTTTCTTAAATTTGTTTTAAAATACCACCTTTTTAATTTCGCTTCTAGCTTGATGTTCAAAAAGATCTCTAATATCAATACCTTTCAATTCCCAGAGGTTTATAGTATTTTGATTGTGAATTAAAAAGAGATAACAATGTTAGGAATAGAATTTTAATATCTATTTGTTTACAGTTTTCCTACTAAAACCCATATAAAAAAACACCTCCATAGTGCCTATCTTAGTTTCTGTATTTTTTATATAAATATTTCCAGAAACATCTGAACCTATTAACAGATCAATCTGAGAATTGACACAATCAACATTTGTAATGTTAAATCCTATTGTAGACTTTCTGTAGCTAGATATAGATCCACAAATTATAGGCTGATATAGAACAGGAATATTGCAGCTGTTACAGGTATACAGAGAAATTTTTTCCTGTAGTACTAGTGGAAGAGTGCTACAACAACAGTACCAGTAACAAATGTACACTCAACAGTAACTTGTGATTTCTGCTCTAATTCCAAACAATAAATGTAAAATTTCCACAAAAAACACTTTAAAACTTTGCTTTTGCAATATTTTGCTTGATGATTTGATTTCAAACATGAAAAACATTAATTCTTTTTTACTATTATCGACAATTTTTTTTCACTCCTGCATTTCGTGGCATATATTAATTAGATAAAGGAATTTGTTTTGAATTCTATTTGTTTATCCTCGCTTATAAATCTAAACTGGCTCCAAGAACATAACCAGTCACTGACTTTTCTGTCAAATTTCATTAATTCAATTTTTAGCAGTTTTCAATTTCGATTTCGATTTCTCACTATTTGATAAATTTATGTTTAATTGTAATTTAATCTCAAACGCAGAATTTACAGGAATAACAGCTTCTACAAAATTTACTTTATACTTTTTTTTTACGGATTCATATTTTTCTGAATAAAATTTACCATCATTGTCAGCACTTAGTGCAAATTCTAAAATTTGGTCATCAAAAGCATTTAAATCAGCATTTATACCTTCTAAATTAGCTAATTTAATCTTAACATCACTCCTTTTTATGTTTTCATCTTCATATATATAAATATTAAAATTTTATATATTTTTTATAAAAGATGCTCTTACAGGAGATCATTTCTTAACAAGATACTTCATAACGAACTTTCAAAATGTTCAGTCAGGATCTTCTAGTACCAGAATACTGGTTAGATAGGACAGTAAATGAAAACCATTTTGCTCATTCTTATACTTTACTTAGTATCACACTTAATTTATATAACTGCAATTAATAAGATGCACAAATCTCACTTCATTTCATACAATAATAACATAACTGATGCAACTCAAATCAAAACTAAACTAAAATGAAAATACAGAATTAATAGATAGGCCAAAAATTAATTAGCTATATACTTGACAATTAGGATATAATATGAGGTTACATTTCGGAGTGCCGTACTAACATAAGATTTATATAATGAACTAGGGACACTGCGCAGTGGACAACTTAATGGTTGAAGACCCTTGTTAGGCATTTTTAGTATTCATTGCGTAAAATGCCATCCGCCAAGACTTTTTATAGAAGGCCGTATTTACGTGTTGCAAACAAGAAAATCCTGAAAACTCCTAAGCACTCTCTTCAACAGATGTACATGCAAAAAACAGAAGCAAAACATCCATCTCCAGTTATTCCACATTGGCTAGGATCAAACCTGGGACCACCCGTTTTGAAGAGGCTGTCCTATCACTAGGCCTTTATGATCCAATACTTCTAATACTAAAATGGAATCCAACCAATTGATTATTAAATCTTGATGAAACACTTGAATGTGTCGCATATACTTTTGCAATACTATTGAACATACATTGTCTATCTTTATTTCTCTAACAAAACATAGCGGATAAAGTAAAAGGAACATCCAATCACTAAACTTCATGAGAATTGGAAACGTTTCAGAATAACTGTTTTTAAAATATATAGATGCTCTTGAATGCTTTTAAATATCACTCCGTAATTTTTCATTACAACCCATCAGGTTGTTAATTTTTACTAATTTGTGGCAAGACTGTCTATTTTCTTAGATATACGATTTACATTAAATCCTAATGAAAGTCTCAAGAAGAAATTTTCTACGTTCCAGAACACTATCCTGAATATCAGTTTATTTCATCCCAAATGGAAACAAATAAATAAATGCCTTCACCTGTTAAGAAGAATACGCCAAAAAATTCCGGAGCGGTAATCGCTCAGAAAATTCAAGGAAATAAAAGCCTCTCGTTGAGTGAAACAAAATAAAAAGGGGAACGGTTTGATCCTCCAACTTCTTCATTAATATAAAGGTCTCGAACAACATCACCATCTGTCGTCGCCGAGTTTTCCAGGCCATCCATTATGCGGAAGGACGTTTTGCCCGGGCAATTTGTTTTTGCCCCTTTGTCCTTTCCTCTACCTTTCTTCGTCAAATCTCTTCATTCATCAAAGAGAACCACCGCCTATCGATCAGATGGCAAGAGCAGACACTCCGACAAATATTATTTTCTCCAAAATTGTTTTTTATTTCATCCTTGCGTCTTTTTACCAAAAAAATTATTATTATTATTTTTTTTTTAACTCGCATTAAACTTTGAGAAATTCGAAACTTGGAGTTTTTCGATTAGATTTTCTGGAGCCTCTCACATGGTAGATCAAGCACAAAGACCGGAACGAGCGAATGAACACAAGAAAGGGCAATTGCCCCTTGCCTGAAGAGAAAAAGAATAAAATGAGCCCGTTATTCTTCGATGCTTGCTAGGATCATTTTGGAGTTCATCATTTTGAAGACTATGGAATAAGGGAAAGTAAAATGGATTTTCGGAATTATTCTTTTAGGTTCTTTTATAACGAGTTTAACGTACTCAAATGACGAACAATTCACCTTGTTTAGAACAAAGAATTTTTTTATAGCCCTAAGTATTTACATCGGAACATTTTTATTTACTTTTGGAGGATGATATAAATGTAAATAATGATTGATACATATATTTTCATATAATTTACTTATCTTAATAAATAAGCAATACATCTTAAAATTTAATTCCTTTTCCAAGTAGGAAATAATTTTATTTTGATGCACAAGAATGAATTTCAATATAATAATTGTTTTGAAATTGAAAAAATAATAGCTGAGGAAGTCAAGAGAGTTTCCTTTTTGACTAATGGTCTGAAATATAAAATCACTTGTGGAAAAGTACTGTATTATTGGGCAGATGATTACAATAATTCATTCAAGTAATATCAAACACACAAACATAGTAATTAATATCAATTACCACATCAAGAGATTGCTTAACTAACTAGCACTTAATTAAAAGCCAGAGTTAGCATCAAGTTCTAATTTCATTTACGTCAAAATTAATTTATTACTTATTAAATACATTGACAAAAGACTTTAATAATTAAAATTGCATCAGTTTCCTTTGAAAAATGTCTTCTTATTTGATAGGTTAATATTTTTCATTTTTGAAAGTTCTTAAATTTTTGAATCAGTTTCCTCAAAATTTGTCATTCGAATATAAAAATTCATGCAGATATTTAAAAAAATTCAAATGAATAATTGTTTTGTTAACTTTTGTGAAATCATTGTAAATTCATATGAAATCTCAGTGAATTCCCAAACTTAGACCTGAAATCTTATTTATTGCACGAAAGCATATCAAATGTTTTAAAACAATTCGTTTGTTACGTCGTATATTCGTTTATCGCAAAAAAGCAGTTTATTACACGTGTAGTATAAATATTCAAAGCATTTATATTAAGCCTTCATCATAGTACTTGATGAAAAGTTCTTATTTTGTAAGTTTATATTTTTTAATATATTACATTATCCATTACATTCTGTTATCTATTATATTTTTTAACCAGATTCAAATGTTTAAAATTGGTGCAAACTCAATATTATTCCTTGGTAGTCAAATAATTGACGTTTATACAATTCATTGGGTTTATTAAATAAAACTTTCTAATACGATAGCAAAAGCAAGTCAGTTTCTCTTATTAATATCCAGAAATAATCTTATTTCTGTACTTTCCAATTATTAATCATCGCAATAGTACATATTATTGATTAAATAGTCTCAGCATGTTTTAAATATTCCGAAATGCTCCTTATTCTACGATTAATAACAAAGATTGATATAGTGGAATGATGAATTCATTAACATTCTAGGGAAAAATAAATGCTAGAAAATTTTTTCTTAACATTTTATACAAAATAATTTAAGTCTAAATCAATTGATTTGTTGCATACTGCAGGATATATTTTGTTCAATATTTTTTTTCTTTAGTTTTTACGTATTACTAGAGTGGGAACATTTTTTCTTGTAAAAGTGCTTGTTTTGTATAACCAAATGAAAACATATCTTGAAACACAGTTTTTCATTACACTGCATTTAAACATTTGAAATTTTATTTCTAATATTTTAAAAAGTTAATATTTTAAAAATTGCATATGTTGTATGATATACGATTGCTTTTTTCTAATCAAACGTAATTCAATTTTTTTCATTTTTCTTTGTTTTAGGTATTAAAATAATGTGGGTACAGCTTACATTGATACCTCATATACAGTACTAGATGAAAATAAAATTTCTAAAAGCAATTATTTCATAGTAATTTAATAGATTCGTTTGTTAAGTTGTATATTCGTTTACTTTTTGTAACGAATGATATTCCTTTCTTTAAAATTTGGCATTTAAATGATGATGGAGTTCTTAATATGGTTATTGATTTTTTCTACTATCAGTTTCCAGAATAAACAAAAAGCTTCGTTACGTAAATTCATTTACTATTATATGCATAATATATTATATATAGTAAGAATAGATTTCTACTAATATATAATACAAATCTGTTCTTAAGAACTAGTACAATTCCTTTAATTTAGTTTAAAAGAATGCAAGAATTTGGATGTATTTTTCTACTTATTTTCCATACCTGCTAAAAATAGATACACATATTTCTAAATCTAATTTCAAATTTGTGCTAAGGGAAAGCAAATAAACAAAGCCGCCACGAAATACATCCATTCGGAAAAGATTTAATCAACGAATTCCCGTTTCGTGCTTTCTCTCACCAGTTGCGTTGACCAACCGTTCTCCTCTTCGGAAATGAAAGATGACGAGCTCCCGATGGAATGGCCCCTGATCACGCCAACATTCGCCAAATGAAACAGTGGCTTATATACAGCCCGAGAAGATTAAACAACAGGACAAAAGATGCACTCCATCATTCCTTCTCATCGTCTCACTGATGGAAAACAGAAAGGGAAGATGCCTTTTACCGAGGATCAAGTTGCAATAGATTTTCCTGCATGAAACTATTAGAAAACAATTTCCTAATCTTTGAACAGTTTTTCACTTTAAGCGATATAATTTAAATTTATAAGAAATAAGGCTATATTTGAGCGACTGAAATGTAATTCATGGAACATTTAAATCGAGTTAATATCTTGCAACAGAAAGAAAGATGTTATATATATTTAACAAGATTTTAACATAATTTGTTCATTTTAAAACAACCTGTAACTTGAATTTTAAAAAGAAATTTTTTTCATACAAAAGCAAACATTTTTTATACTACATTATGTAACTTAAAGGGAGCAAATTTATGCTATATAAATATAATATTATTCGTTTTACCAAAATGCTACATTTTCGGGAATCTAAATTATATAAACACAACTGTACATCAAGTATTTATAGTAGACATTATTTTGTAAGTAAATTATGGTAAAGATAAAATCAATAACAAAGTTTTGTCACAATATAGGAGATTAAAATTTTATTTTCGAATAAAAAAGGAAATTCATGAAAAATGTTAACCAAGTTTTTGAAGAAAAACTGACAGAAACAGTATGAGCACATCAAAACTAAACTCAAGACTCTGAAATATTTTTTGACGAAATGGTAAAAAGAGAAGTTTGAAAATGTCCTTAAAATGATTTGTTGTTTTTATATATTTTCCTATTTTGTGTATGGCTAATCAAACATCTGTCCCTGGATGTATTATATTTAATTTTTCTTAAGTTTATATGCTATTTATTTGGAGATTACTTAAACAGCCTTTTTTTAAAAAAGGATGTGAACTCATCAAAATCTCTTTCTATAGTTATTTCAATTTTTAATGCTTCGTTTAACTTTTCTTTAGCAATCAAAAAATGATATCGGGACTCTTCTATCTAGCAGTTATGCCGATAAATATTAGAAATATACTGTTCCTAATTTAATGTTTCACACAAAGTCATTTCTTCATTCTATCATCTACATTCAACATATTTTCAAAGTTTAATTTAAGATTAAATTACAATACATTTTAGGTGAATTAAATGGTTGTTTCTGAATTTGAACGTATTTTTTACCATTTTACTCAAATTTTTGAATACAAA
Source organism: Latrodectus geometricus (assembly GCA_026290005.1). Taxonomy (NCBI): domain Eukaryota; kingdom Metazoa; phylum Arthropoda; class Arachnida; order Araneae; family Theridiidae; genus Latrodectus; species Latrodectus geometricus. Next base: position 181,151 of record JAPDSC010144202.1, read on the forward strand.
ATAAGAGTATACTATTGTCTTAGTGTAAGTCGAATTCTTCTGTAGAAATATACTCGTTCATAAAGGTTCGATCTTACCACAAATAAGGAAATGAAAATGAATACTGCATTTCTGCATTGTAGTGGTTGACTGATAGTTTTTAGTGTTTCTTCAAAATGCTTTTACACCGTTGAAATGTTTATTCGTAAGACACTAAGTAGTTATAATGACATTAAGTTGCTAGTGCTTATTAAGTCATCGAGATTCGATTTTTAAGTTACATGAAAATATTTTTGAGCACTGTTAACTTCAGGAATGCTTTACATGTCTTGTAAATTCATTATTTACATTTCAATATAGTTTCAAAACTTAACTATCAAAGATAAAATTGACTGTCAATATTTAATTCTTTTATGCAGAAAGTTTAAATATCTTAAAGGAGAGTGTACAATATTTATTCATTTAACAATAGAGAAGGTACTACCAATTGAAGAGTGCATGAGTAATGCTTATTTTCCGCTTTTAAGCATGCAAACTACAGATTCATCTGAAAAAATCTTTTCGGAAACGCTTTTTCACATTTCAGAAGAACTGCAATTGTGATCATAACAAAGGCTATTCAACTGACAGTTTACAGATAAAGATGGAATGATTCCACGTGCACCTTTTCCAGAGAAGATGCATCGAGCCAGGGTCAAGGTGGAATTCTTACGCCCCTATCACCAGAAAATAAGACAGCTGTCAACTAATTGTTACCAATTTTTTTGCCATGTTTTTCACTCGAGAGATAAAGGAAAGAAGAGAGAGTTAGTTTCATCTCCCAGCTTATTCACGCATGCGTAGTTCTAACGACGTAGGAAATAAGAGAAAATATCACAGTTCCTCATAATTTCTTTTACGCTCCTGCAGTTCTGACAGCTGTCAATTTTTCCGGGTTCTAATAATGAGCTTGACTGACAAAGACTAAATCTTTGGAAGCACTTATACTCAATATAAGCAACTGTTTTTGATGGGAATATCAATAAATTTAAGCACATTTTTAAGCAAATCAGGAGTGAAACATTAACTACAAAATGCACTTGCGATTTGTTAAGTGAATTATAACATTTTATTCAGATTTAGTAATAAATCACTCTCAAACGGTTAGAATCATTTTATTTTTATAAAGAATTTTATTATAAGACAAATCATTAATATATTTCTAATAATCTTTCATTCAAAGATTTTTCCACAGTTTCTTTTATGTACAATTAAACACATTTAAAGTTGTGGAATAAACAATTTTTTTTTTTTTTTTTTGCATATTTTTTGGCAAAATGCGTTAAAATGCTGATTGAATATAAATGGGTTGTGTAATTATTTAATATATTAGTCAGAAAAAATTAATTTTTTTTAAACGATATTAAAATTTAAATATTTTAACGATTTGTAAAAGTAAAAGTGAAAAATACTTTAAGATTAAGAGAATATTTTTTAATATTAGTTTTAAAACTTCTTAGTTATAAGAAATATATGCTTTGAATTAGTGTAATTTACACCCAATTAAAGTTTTAGCAAACTGATTTCTCTTTTATAAAAATTAAAAAAATATTTATTTTAAAATAGCTAAACTGTCAAAGTAACGGTTGATAATTTTCTTAATGAAATTTTAATAAAAAAAAATAATAAATAATTTTCGAATATATCAAAATTACACCAAAAATACAAAATATAATAATTAAGAGCAAAATTTTTAGAAAGCGCTATTTCAATTTTAAAAATAATTTTAAGCAAATCTAAATTTCAACAATTAATTTTTTAAACTATTAATATTATGACAAAAAATTACTTTGAGAATTGTTTTTACGAATTATATGAAAATGGCTTAAAAATTTGTCATAGATTCTGAGTGTATGTTTAATTTTAAAATTCATCCTTTTTAATAGATAATATTTTATAATTTTCGGAAATATTTTATAAAGTTTAACAAGTTTTTTTTCTTGAATATAAAATTACTAAATTTTTATAAAGAGATACAATACATGTATGTTTGCATGGATACGCCATTTTCTAAAAAATATAAATGCTTTAGAAGGAACAAGTTTACTTATGAGTGAATTCTAGTACTTTCTTTCCTCTATAAACGGGAAAGGCGTGTTGTAAAAGATTCAGTTAGAAAAACAGACACCTTTGACGAGCGTGAAAAAATTCCTTTTATTCGTTCAACAATGGAATCTTTCTGTGTGGCAAAGCTTGAGCAGTCCGATTCTGCGAAGCAAAACAGATGTTTGACAAAAAACATCCGCATGGTCTTTGAATTCTTTGAAGTCTTTAAAAGCTGAAGATGAGAATGCATCGAGATAAATATTACACAAAGATTGTACAATATCGATTACTCTAAGCAGCAGTTTTAAAATTCAATAGAAAAAAATTCCAGTAATTCCATCGGACTTTCAAAAAGTTTACATTTGAACTTTTTTGCGCATGCACATTAATTTCTGTATATATATATATATAAACTAGAAAATAAATGGGCATTTTCATTATATATTCAATGAATTTTAGTATAGTTATACACAACTTTATTAATTAGTGTATAGTCACATATTTTCTTTGACATTTCAAATTTCTTTAAAATGTCAATTTTATTTACATTGTATACTGGAGGGTTTTATTCAAAAATTTTATTTTGAATCACAAGCGCAACATTAAGTAGTAATAATATAATATAAATTAACAGCGTATAATAATTCACAGCGTAAGAATGAAACCCAAATTTTTCAGTCCATTGAAAATAGTATATAAATGTTTATTTGACATATTTAAAAACTAAATATTAACTTTTTCTTTGTTTTATCAATAATTTTAAGAATATTCATATAAAATTTTACGACAATAATTTTAATTATATTCAAATCTAAAATTATTGATCAATAAATAAATTCTTTAATTATAAATTGTTCAATAAATAATCAATAAATTAATGATAAAATTACTCAGGAATTCTGTTGATACGTAATACTAATGTAATGCTTAAGTTACCAATAAAATTCTTTTTTCTTTTTAATAAAATTACAAATTTTTCTTTAATACTTAATTAGTAGCCATTAAAATTTAATTATTAATTTAATGGTAGTTTAGAAGTAATTGCTTTTTTGGTGGAGTAAAACACACAAATCCTAAATTTAACTAGATTTCAATTAAATTTTGAAAAATTTCTTGAATTTCAATTTTTTTTAAAAGTTTCATGTAAAAGTAATGAAAAAGAAAGTACAGAAAAGTATTTATTCAAATAAATTATTTAATTAGAAAAAATTGCAGTAAGAAATATTAAAAATTCAGAAATAGTAAATCTTTGTATACTGAAAATGTAGAACACACATAAATCTTAAATTTATTGATTATTAATTGATTAAAAAAATGATATAATATTTGAAAATTGAAGCAGAAAATCACAATTTTAATTAATTTAATTGTAATAATTAATTAATTATAACTATGTGGTTTTAGAGAAAATGTCACAAAAATTTTGCACAAATATCGTTTTATAAAAATCTAATATCAAAACGCCAATGAGAGTCTGCACACATTAATACTCTATAGGAAAATTGAAAATTATATATTTTATTCACTGCAAATTAATTAATGAGCAAAATGTTGATTTAGTTTTAAATTAACTATAAATTTCATTTGTTTTACAAATTAATAAAATTTATAATTACAAAACATTTAATTATTTTTTACACTGCACTTTTTAATATATTCCTTTCATTTAAAATTCAAATAAAGGAAAATTTTCCAATATTTATTGCATAAAATCTTTTCCAAATTTTTAGAATTCAATTTAAATTAAGATATTACTCTACAATTTAATTCCAATAAAACTACATGTTTTGCTAGTGTATTCATATAAAGTATTCTTATTTATTATTTTTATTTTCTTTCAGTCAAAACACATTATTTTACTTAAAAAAAGTTGAGTTTTAATTAGTTTTAATCATGAATATCATTAAATAACATTAAATATTTTAAGTCAGTTGGCTGATTTATGTTGAAATTAATGCTCCATTTATAATTCGAATTATAAGAACTGTTATATGTCGAGAAATACTCCAAAAAATATTTTCTTAAGACTACAATTTTCGAATACATTTCTAATTAGGAATAAATATTGAATCACAATAATTAAATAAAATATTTAAAAAAACTATACCTCAGTAAAAAACCTTAGTTAGTATTTTTCAATATTAAAAATAAATGTACATGGTATTTTTCTTAAATTTTTTTAAACCAAATCTTTAATAGTTATCAAGATTTCTAAAGGGGGATAAAAATTTATAACTAACAAAATGACCATTTAGTTGAGCTGAAAAAGGAATTTCTAATTTACTGTAATTGCTTTTAAAGTCACATTATAATCAATTTTTTATAATCACTATATAATTTAACATAACTTCATTTCATAGAATCTTGATGTGAGAGTGTTACCATTCACTGCAGCAAAATATTTTATATTAATTTTTTTTAACAAACTAATTCTTTGAACAAAAATAATTTAATATAAATTTTCACAAATTTGTATTAATGTATTTTTGTAGAGAGGAATTATTTTACATGATATTGAAACAAAATCCTATATACATATGTAAATAAATATATAAATGTTAGTAATGTTATCATATTTTTAAATTTTATAATTTTTTTATATTGTGATTTTGAGAAGTAAAGTTTTTGAGACAAATATTTTGCAAAAATGAAAATTTTACCATTATGTGAATTTTGACTTATTACCTAAAGCAGAGAATTCAAAAATTTTACAAATTTTGTGATTTTTCGAAGATTTAGATACAAAAACTTAGGACTTGACTTAGCTTTACTTCTAATTTTAAATTAATCTAAATACTATTTAGAAATTATTAAACTAAATAAAAGAAATATGAATATGTAAAACAAGAAAATCTTGATTGCTTTAAATATTTAAGACTAGATTAAGAAATTGAAGAACTGCGAATGCAAGTTACTGCAACCATCAAATTTCAGCAATTTCAAAAATCACAAAAATCAAGAGAATGTAGTTTTAATTTAAAACATTCTCCTTCGCCTTCATTTAATTAAAAAAATATTTTGACTACTAATACAAGAGGTTAACCTAATCTCATTCCTTTTAATTTCAACAAAACCACACTAATAATTGCCTCCAGTAAAAATGTGTTTTTATCGAAATCGAAAAAGCTTTAATTCTAGTACCTTATGATTTATTCATCAATTTTCATCGCCATTTCTAATGTTGTGAGTTTTTGTTTCCCCGTGAATTAAACTATAACTTACGAGAGCTTTTTATTATTTTTTTCTTAAAAAAAAAACTTTATCATGCAAACAGTTAATCAGCTCAATTATTATGCAGTGAAATGAAATTATTTTCTTTTCTGTGGATTGCATTTTTTTCTTTTTTTGTTCCAAACATATTCAAGCGGGAGGATATGGATTTAATTAAAAGGGAACTCCATTTCCTTATATCACAGTTTAACTTTTAATCAAGCATGTTTGTATTCAAGATGTTGAAGAAGGGAGAAGTTATGCAGCTGTATTCAAGAGAATTTTAATAAAATTCCCCACTGAATTTTTCTATTTACTATTTTTTCATTAATATACAAATTGGTTTTCATCTGAGAAGACATTTAAAAAAACACTCGTGTCTCTTTTTCCTAGTAACGCCCCTATGGTATCGAGACAGACGAGAAGCAAAGATGGAGAAAACACTTTCGGAGTTAGATGACTTTTCCGGAAAAGTGGTGCATGCACGAAATGGAAAAATCCATAACTTCCGTCCCGTTTGGATAGAGAAATAATTATTTTTCGATCCGCGCTCTTTTTTACAGTAATTTTACTCCTTTTTTTTAGTGCGATTATATAAACCACATGTCGGTGTTTGGCTACGTAACGATCGAATGCGCCAGAGTTTATTAGACTTAAAATGGTTTACACTTCTGAAAAACTAATATATTTTAAATTTCTGAATATACACGAAAGGAAAAATGTTGTTTATTGATGCATGAATAAAACTTAACTGCATTAGTTTCTTTTGCTAAATGAGTTTAGCACTCCGTGTTTCTCCCTCTCTTGTATAAGGGGTATAATTTGCTTCACAGACAACATCAAACTTTTTTTGAGAAATATTTCAAATTGCTGACTTAGTTAAATTTACAATATTTTTCAGTTTCACGTTATCTTAAATCTCTTTCGTAACTATAAGCACGTTACATTTGTGGCCAAAATGTTAGTAAGATTTATTCCAGTAATGATATTCGAGTTAACTAATCATGATTCATATAATTCCAGTTTGATATATAATGAGTCAAAGAGAATTCTAGATCATGTATCAAATTTGTGCATGGCTCAAGACATTGAGACATTAGCTTCGGAGACGTCTTAAGACCCTCATTAGATCTTTCAGAAAAGCATATTTTGCATACATTCGTGTGATTTAAATAAAAATAATACTATGAAGTGTTAATACATTGAATTAATTATAAAAAAGTACTTGTTTATTAATTGACAGCTTAAATTAATAGTTATATATAATTATATTTATGTACGTAATTTACTACCATTTAAGCATTTGTTTTTTTCTAAAATATAAATAGTTTTTGAAAATTGTTAATATTGTGTGGTTTGAAATAAAAGTTAAATCAATTTCAGACAGCAGCTAGATTTCAAAAAGATTATATTTATATACTTCTTGGTATGTATACTATAGTTTCTAGAATTTGGCATTAAATTGTCTCCTAGGGATATTTTTATATTGAAATAAGTTGGTTTCAGCACAGGCATACATTAGTTTATAAAATAATTTACTGGTGTAAAAATATTAACAAATAACGAATCAAATGCAAATAAAAATTTCCTTATTTCAATTAAATTCTTAAAAATTATGTTTCCATAAAACAATATTATTATGCTAGAAGACCAAAAAATGAATTGAAAAGAATTTCCAGAAAAATTCTTGATCCTTCAGCGGAGGAAATATATTCTTACATGCATGATTTGATGCAGTTTTGACTTTTGTATTTCTTATGTCTCTGAATTTCTCTCAACAAAGAATTTCCTTAAAAATGGCTCATAGTATTTCTGGTTGAAGAAAGTATTCAACAAAGAATTGTTTCATAGTATTTCTGGTTGAGAAAAGTCTTCAACAAAGAATGTTTCATAGGGCTGGAGAAGATGTCAAAGGACAGAGTGAACCGGCTTTGTAACTTTGTTACAATCAGTATCTTTGATCATTTGAATTGTTTGCATTTACAATACTCAACCACAGGGGAGAGTCTGAAAGTGGTTTCTTTCAATAATACATCTGGAGCTTTCAGACGTAAATCACGTTGAGAGCTTCTTTTGTCGAAGAACCACGTCAGACCACTGGGGGTCCATGTGTGAAAGTGCCAATTAGAAACTAAACGCATCATCTTAACTTACCTCCAGGGAAGCAAATGTATGGGAAAAGCCAGAAAGAGTTTCAGTTCTTAAAGAAAACGTTCTCCAACTTTCAAAGCAAAATTTTTGTATCAGTTTAAAGCCTTTTAAAAAACAAATTAATTTAAAGAAGTTTCTCATTTATAATTTCACGTGCTTGAGAATGAATTAATGTAGCATGTTTTTTGGTAATTTGGAGATTATCTTAGTTCATATTCGTTTGTACTAAGTTAAAACGACCCATTACTTATTTAATTATTCTTATTAAAATTATTCAATGAATTTGAAATACTTTCCGATATATTACTTATTTAGTCAGATAGAAATTAAAAAATTAAATTTTAATTAAGTAGGCTTTTTATTACTCTTACATGAACTGTTATCCTTTTATTAGAGCTTAAACTAGTTGTCGATATTAAGAAGACCATGATCAACCACAGCACCATCTAGATATTTTAAACTGATTACTTTTTAAGCTATGTATACCTAAGAATATACTTGTTTAATCCCCGATTAACATTGAAGGTGAACACAAGACAAATAAAAAATTAGAACAAGTTCTTGACACAGAAAAGTCTGCCCACCCCTTTCTAAAAAATATAAGGTGTAGTTTTGTAAAAAATGTCTAAAAATAGTATTTTTTATTGGCTCATTTAATTAAATTATGAACCATTAAAATTAATGAAATTAATATAAGAGATATATGGTATTTTTTACATTATCCCTTATTTAAAGGAATTAAATAGTTTTTAAATTATCTAAGCATTTAAAGGACTTAATTTTCGTTTGTGTCTATCAGTTAAACTTAAAGTATGGAAACTGAGTATGTGAGTGCAAGAAAATTACAAAAAAAAATGCACAAATTTGTTTAATAAAACCTAAATATTGAATATTTTGAGTTATCATTTTCAGGAACATTAATTTAAAATCCCTTATATATGTCATAGGTAATATGCAAAAATTAATTCGTGTTGGAGTATAGAAGGAAAAAGACGGAGGTCCAATTTGAAAAGCCAACGGAATGGGAGAAAAGTTTTAATTCTTAAATCCTTTGATCTTGTATTCAAAGTCTGCTTCAAATATTTTATATTTTCCTATTTTGTATTAATCGTTCATTTTATTTTCATTGGCTCTCTTGTGTTAGAGGAAAAATTTTTTTTTCTCAATTTTATTAATTATTCAACATAAATCTCGAATTCATATTATATTTCTTACATATAGCTGAGGAAATTTTATTAAAAATTATAAAGGAAATTTTTCCGATGGATATCTTCTTGCCAAACAGATTCGTATTATTCTAAAGGAGAAATTAATGCTTAAAAATTCTTCAACAACAGGATGAAAATTCTTTACAAAATTTAATACGATCTAGGATAAAAAAATTTGCTACGATAATCATAAAAACAAAAGAAATTAACTATTTTATACCATCAGTTGATTTTGATATCGAATGATAATTATAAAAGCAAAATTATAAATATAAAGCTATTCTACATTTTTAAAATATTCTAAAACAATATGTAATATTTTAAGAATTCGAAGTTTTGTCATACATGGGATCAGAAAGTGTTTATTCCATGATGAATCGAAAACTCTTCTTCTATTTCACTGATGAATCAATTTCATTTTTGTACTGCGAAATACATGAACGTTCGTGAATACTTTATAACTTATACAAAAAGTTTTCAAAAGAGATAACACGTATTTGAATCTAGCACATCAAAACACACTCTAAACTATTTGATGATATCAAATTTTAATTGAATACTTGGTGCTATTTTCTTGTCAATGTAATTTATAATGCTGACTCAGTGTTTATGTCTCTAATTAAAGAAACAACACATATTTAAAAAATATTAAATGAATTTCTAAGTATTATTAATTTCTAGTAATATAAAGAATTTCTAAGTATTTAAGATTTTTCTACTAGAAAACAAATTTTAAAGACCAATTTCAATATACTTTTAAAAGAATTTTGAATATTACTTACAAAAATATTTTCATGATTTTAATAAATATTGGTATACCCAATCTATTAATTTTTCTATAACAAATTTAATTAAGAAACAACCAAAAATCTGTATTTTCTAATCCATTGCAAGACAATAAGTAATATAAGTTACTTGTTTGTGTAGTTCTTAAAAGAAATTTTAAATTCTGTGTAGTTATTTTTTAAAATTAATGACATATTTTATCTAAATTCTTATTATAGAAAGATGAAATAATCAAGTCCGAATTGTGTAAATGCAACTTTAGTCTATATATTAAACATTTTTAATTAAATTTTTTATCATGGCAAAAATTTATCCTTCACTCCCAAAAAAATTATTTAACTAAATGATGTTATTCGAGAACTTATAAGTCTCAAATGTATAAAGGTTTCTTTTCATTAATAATTATAGTGATATCCAGAAGATTGATGAATTCAAAAAAGTAAAATTTTTTTAGTTTCAAGGAATTTTTCATAATTTCCGTCTTTTCGCTGAGAAACATGCAAAAAACGTGCAATAAACATTCAAATGAGCTAAGTTTGGGAGATCATTCATCACACTTTTAACCAAGGCAGTTCTGTGCTCATCAACTTGCGCCATTTTCACCCACATTCTCTCCCATACAGTTACGGTGTTCTGTAACAGATTAAAATATTTAATCTATTTACCGGGTTTGGGAGAAAATTGAATTTAGAATGAAATCTTGTTTGCTCCGGTAAATTAAGTGGAACCATTTTGTTGTTTTCGTTTTTAATACTTTTTTTCAGCTTTCTTTCTAACTTTTATTCTAATCTCAGAAATGGGCTGTAAGGACATGCTCTTGATTCCATGAGAAAAATTAAAAACTAAAATGTAATTGAATTTTTTTATTATTTTTAGATTCAACTTTTTTTACAAAAAATGTTCATCTGCTTGTGGAAAAACATATTTCAATGAATTTTTTTTCTCCATCTGAAATGTTTACAAATTCGTTTAATTATAAGGCCGTGTTGCATATCGCTTGGGTAAGTTCGGAATTACAAAACGTGAAAAATAAAGTAGTTTTTTTCGCTTTTAATCATCTAATATGTTTGCGCCGAGTCATCTGAAATCCATTTCAATGTTATTAATTACTTAAATTTATCAAACCATTCGAATGGTATCATGTCTGTGAGATTAAAAATTAGCTTTCATTTTAAAGTTTAGTTTGAAAATATTTCATTAATATAATTAAAATCTAATTTAATTAATCAGCAGCACGTAACAAATTACATTGATTGTAATTAAAAAAATATTTTTAAATAAAATAACTGTTAATTGTAGTATTTTTAAGAAATTACATTTTTTAAAAGCAGGATATAATTTTTAGTTTTATTAGAATGGTTGTAAAATTTAAATATCCAAGGCTGATACTTTTTACGTGAACATTTGCATCTCAGTAGGAAATAAATTCAACATGGATTACTATTCAAAAAAGAGTAGATAATTTTTCATTCAAAGATTACTTAGTATAAAATAATTATTTATTAAAAAATTTATACTTATCAAAGGAAAATATAATGTAAGGAATAAAAAGGAAAATATAATAAATAAAATGCTTAAGTAAATGCGATGAAAAAATGCAGCATTGGACATATTTTTAAATATATATATACCGATCTTTTTTTCAAAGAATTTCTATAAATAATTTCAATCTAATTATAAAAAACCTTAATTTAAATTAAATCTAATTAAAAAACCTAATTTTTTTATTACTGAGCTTATCATATCATTGTAAGTGGCATAAAAAATCGACAATACATTTTTTTCACACTTTTTTATACTAAGCACACTTAATAATGAAAATGAAAATTTAATTATGAAAATATTTTACTAGAATTTATAACAGTAAAATGAATAGAATGACAATAAAATTTTTTAATGTGCCATGCTTTTTCAAAGATTTATAGACTAAGATTCTATATTTTTATCGATAATCTTTAAAATTGTTGTGATTATTTTTATGTAATATCACTCAAGAATTTGTAAGACTAATGTATGAAGCCCGTAGAAAAAAATTAAGCTAAAAGTGTTCAAAATAGGTAATATTAATATTGTTGAATAATAATAAATAATACTAGTACTGTTAAACACGCATTTAATGTTATCTGGATTCGAATCAGCGATATCTGATTAAAAAGATAATGATACATTTTTGGTCTTGGTCAATAATTTGTTGCAATGGAATGAAGTATTGTTATTTTTGTTGGATTACCTATGGCAACACAGAAATCTATATCCAAACACCTACCGATCTTATAAATATGAGCGATCAGTTTAGTTGAGAATTTGGGAAAAACGCTTATATTAAGTTTTTTAATAAAAAAATTTTGAAATTTAATGTCAAATTTCCCTTAACATATTCTTCAGCGTTACTAAATTGGGAATTTTTTTAAACAATATCCTTAAAAATACGTGATTATGTTAAACTCGTACACATTTTTTATTTGTTCATTTAATAAAATTTATACAGATTTTTTTCCTTTATGTTTTACTTATATTGTTTTTTTCAAGATTATTTTTGCTCCAATCTACAGTTTTAAACTTCATTTAGAGCCAAGGAAAATTTTTAAAAAGATCTCTATCAAGTTACTCGTATTCATTTCAATGAAGGAAATTAAAATTTTTCTGAAGAAACAGAAATTTTATACTATTATATTTTTTATTACAAACACAAATGTATTATTAGTATCTAAAACTAAATTTTTATGAATCTTATAAATTTCTAACATTTACATTCCAATATAAGTTAGTAGCTTTTATCTAAAGTTCTATTCCATTCACATTTTAATAATCTGAATATTTATTAGAATTCTTGAAACATACAATTTAAGATTATGACGCTAATATTTTACGTTTATTTTCGTATCCTGTTACTTGGATCAAGCTCAAAAATAAAGTTATTCTCAAATGTATGTAATCTGATCACCAAGAAATGAAGATTAACCTTGGGTATTTAGAAAATATTTTATTATATTAGTTATATAAGGGAACAAAGTTTAATGATATTAATATAGCGACCATTTTATGCCAAACATTTTCTGAAAAAAACCAAGTAAAAATGATGTCTTCCTAATGAGATAGCTAAGTATTTTTATAAAATGATATATCATATCACATGATGACTGGATTATAAATTATTCCTCTGTTTAAACTAGTTTTTTTCGGGTAGCAGCGAGTAACAATTGAAATCGTAACCATTTTACTTGCTGACTTTATAAAATCAATTTTTTCTAACTAGATATTTATTAACCAAGAAGAAAAAAAATACACGCTAGTAACAATTAAAGTATATTTGGGATAGAAATAGATCTCGCTGTTGGAAAATTGATTAGCTGATTAATATATGATCGACAGATATGGTAGGGGTATACAAACAAAAATTGTTGGGTAGAAAAGATTGAATTTATTGAACTTTTGGGTAAAAATATAAAGCTTTTGTATAAAAAATAATAAAAAAGTGATTTTCTGAAAGTAAATAGAATTTAATATAATTTTCACTGACAATACGCAATATTGAACATATTTAATTCATGGAGTCAATAAAGCTATTAATGAAAAGCTAGAGTACTTTGTCCTAGCTCTAGAAATCCTTTCCAGTTGTTGGGAGAAAGTTGTGAGGATGGGAGGGGGTTAGCAACACGTCTACCTAAAATATTCCAAACACCTTCGATTGGACTCATGTCCAAATAACATGTTTTCATGTTCCTTCATAAGATTTTTTTAAAGGAAATCACAAAGAGATTACGACGTGTCTTGTAATTGTTTTCATTAACCTGAAGGATTCTTCATTTGTTGCAGCATAAGGATCTACAATAAAAAAGAGAATTTTATCCCTATATAGACGATCTGTCAGAACTCCACTTTGAATGCATTGGATGTTGGGGTTCTCATCAATAGTGATGACAGAATAAGCCATCACTCTCACTTTGGAAAATTTTTCCTTGCACAAATGCAAGATTGTTTCCAGTGCCATGTTCACAAATGAAAAGACGTCTTTCTTCAGGAAGAACAGAAAAATGACTGGTCCAAGTACTGTTTGACTCAAAAGCACTGTCTGACTCAAAAGCACTCAAAAGCACACTCAAAAGCATTCTCTTTGACTCAAAAGCACTGTTGTCCATTCCCTGCGGGATCCAAAGTACATTGCCGCAAGCATAACTTACAGCGTTGAGTCTGTTTCGGATTGCATGAGTCAAAACTGTTCTTCTATAACCGAACGAAAGTACTGTTTATGAAGAGTAGTAACTATATACTTAAATCTACGAACCATTTGCATTAAATACTCAGAGTTGTTTCACATCTATGACTTTATTCTGGTCTTTGATCTGCATTTCCAGTCTTCAAAAAATGCTTTCAGAAATCATTGGGGACACAATTTGTAAAAGCCCAATGGTTTCTGGTTCTTCAATTTACATTTGGTTTTCCTTTAAAGACCAACATTCATCAAACTTATAACTTGGTTAAAGAATGTCGTTGAGACAATACCCTCATTGAAAATAAGCATTTACTTATTTGCGATTATTGTTTTATCTTTGTTAATTAGTTGAAAAACGAATTTCACTAGTTGCTTCTAAAGCGTTGTTTTGACATTAAAATCAAAATTTGCATTCTCTGAAGTTTGAAAATGAAGAAAAGTTTAATTTGTGATTTTCTTTTATTTTTGGCTAAAATAAAATAATAAGTAAATAACTGCTAATAACCATTAATTTGTAATACTTACAGTATCATCTAATTGTTTTGAGAGATAACTTGTACCTTTAAAACGATTTTTAATATTCTTATAGGTGGGTAAAATAGCTGTTATTTGAACTTGATGATGCAATAATAAATAAGATGAGAATTTAATCAGCCATAAAAGGAAACAATTAGAAAAATTTATAAATAATTCTTGCATTATTTAAGATATATTTCTAGGATTTCATGAAATTTTAATGCTGCAGATTAATTTTTTCCTTGCTGAAAAAAATTGAGTAAGTTCACTTAATTATTTAAAAATCATATGGTTGCTAAGGTGCATACAAAATCTTATGGTTTCTAATTTTTAAAATTATGTGTGTGATCTAAATTTTGATTGAGTTTTTAATTTCATTAAATTAAATTTTGTCATGATTATTATTGATAAGTTTTGACATTTTTCTATTAAGCTTTCTACTTTTAGAGCATGATGTCAAGTAATATACATTAGTAAATACTTGCTGTCACTAATTAGTTCCATTGTACTAAATTTATGTTTGATTGATTGAATCAATGTGAAAAATTTCTTCTTTCCTCAAAGTGAGCTAAGAGCACTTAGTTACTATAAGCTTCAAAATTGAGCTCCATTACCAACTACCGTATATTTCATCAGAATATTTATATACGTTTAGGTATATACAATTGATTGTTGATGGTGTTTGTTGAAATGATCATTAGTCAAAGTAAAAAAGTGCAAATCTTAAATTACATCATTATCTAGGAATCTTAACTAGAAAAAGTTTAATATAAACCAATGTACTATATTGATTGCTGTATACAATATAAAATTTTTACAGCAAAATCAAAATTAAAACTATGCTTATTGTTGAAATATGCCAATGATATTAAATATGCATTGTGCTTAAATTATAGCAGGAATGTAAATCTGAGCAATAACTATTGAAAAAACAAGAAATTTGTTACTTTAAATCGTGGAAAAGTTGTTATTCATTATATTTTTGTTTGAATATAAATATTTCCTATTTACATCTTAATATTCTGAATCAATGTAAATTAATTTTATTAATGCGTTTAAGCAATATAAACTTAATAACTAGATGTCATTTATAATTTTAAAATTCAAATGCTTTTTTATTGTAATATAACCGTAAACAAAATCAAATAACTAAACTATAAAAATTACAATGGGAAATATGCTAAAGCAATACAAAAATAAAAGCAAATTTTAATTATAGTTGTCAAGAAAATTTAATATGAAAATGTATGACAAAATTTTTACCGAAAATTGTATGAGAAAATAAATTTATTCTACATTGAATCGTAAGAAAAACATCCGTTCCATTAATGAATCACCTTTTTATGCAAATCACCTGTTCGGAAGCTCTATCGAACCTTCATATCATTGGATCGAAGTGAGATATTAAATTAAGAGCTTGTCAAACAATGCTATATAACAGTTTTTATCCCACCGTTAATCTGCAAATTACCTGTAACAGCCTGTAAAATAAGATGGAAAGGAAAAAATTACATGCAGGTAAAAACGTCTGACAAAAACATTTTTAATGGACTAATAGAGGAAAAACACTCTTTTTCCAAGCTCGAACTATAAACACGAAGGCGATCATCATTACTGCATTTAAAGAGACTAGCTCGTTAAAATAGGATCTATCTAGGGAAAGGAGCAGGGGATCAATAAAAGGCAGGCATAAGGAAGCATCACTCACTTAAAGTACTCTAGACTGCTTAAATCGGTTTTTAAGAGCCTTCCAGGGACGGGAGATTTTTATTTGACACGACACGGTCTTAATAAAGATTCCATCTCGTCTTTTTATAGAGGAGAATTAACAGGAATTCCTGTTTCGGGAGTCAAACGAGATCACGTTTCGTTCTCAAAATAAAGTATTTTAATTCTGGAAAAGGCAAAGTGTCAGTCTAAGTGGAGAAGAATTTTATTACATTACATTCACATAGCTTTAATTTTTATCATAAGTAAACTAAATAAATAAATCGAAAGAAGATTTTTTTCTTTTTATTTTTTTCCTAATTTTTTTACAATGTAGGGACTGCAAATAAATGTTTGTAACTGAAAGTAAAAAAGATTTAAGACAAACCATTAAGATAAAAGGAGAAAATAACCATGAAGCGAATTTTATAACAGGAAATTTTTTTTATTCCCTTATAACTTTATTTGTAAGAAACTTTAGATATTACTCAAATTCTATACATGAATATTAAAAAGTTTAACTTTTAGTAGGATAAATTATATATAATAACACTGCAAAAAATTGATTAGATGCAATTTTGGTTATTTAATATGCATGCATAATTAAAATAGTATTTATTTTAAATTTATAATGCATTCTAAATACAAAATTTTTAAGATTTATTTACTTAGAAATGAAGCTTTTGCTTGTTTAAAAAAAATAATCTCTTTTCTAAATATATCATTTTTTTTTACACACATGTATACACTTCTTTAGTGATATAATTTAAAAACCGAATATTTATGCAATCATAATATGAGATATTAAAATATTCTCAATTTTCTATAAAATAAAACTGTATCAAATTAGTCTTGAATCTTGCTCTCTAATCACAAAGTGATAATCTTTGATGGTGATTTGATATTTCTAGCTTGTTTTTCATACTTATGTGATGAATTATTAGTTGTTAAAACCCACTTCAAATTCCCATAAATAAACAGGGAAAAAAGATTAAATGATAAGCTTAAAGAAAAATGAAATGAGATTATATTTTCAATGCCAATAATAATAAAACTGAAAAAATTTAAGGATGACATATGATTGGGATCTTTTTAAAATTTGCGAATCTATTGCATGGTTTTCATGGAGATTACGTTTGTGTTAATATTTTTGTATTTAATAAAACTATTCGACAAATGCATGACATCACTAATCGTATAAAATTTAAAAACAAAAATTCATAAAAAGCTGTAAAATAGTAAAAAACTAAGCTCTTATATTCTTAAAGCCTCATCATTTCTTGATGAAATTTTCCTTTATATGAATCCATTTCTCAAATCATGAGGTTTTATGTATTCAACTGTTTAATGCGAATAAAACCTCGAAAAAACATGTTTTTCTTTTATATATAATGATATAAAATATAATAAACAGTTTACTTATATTTTAAAAATTCATATTCATTTATGAACTAAGTATGTTAAGCAACTGTGGGCTCAACAACTCTTCTTCAGAGTAGAGAAACTGTTTGGTGCTGTATAAGACAGCATAGTAAAAAGATATTTTTTAAGGACTCTTAAGCATTCAAAGCCTTCAAAAATGACATTTTTACAGGTAGTGGCTCAAAGAAAGAAGCCTAGAAAAACTACCTTTTGTCTCAACAGATCCCAAGAGATCTTACCATAGAGAGCCATTTGTCCAGAGTCTCACCATTACGCCTTATAGGTTACAGTCCATTTCTGCTTTAGCCACCAAGAAATAATTTAAGTAATATATATTATCTGTGATCACATAACAACCCCTTATATATTAATTAATTTATAACGAAAAACTAATTTATTATTTGTTAAAAATTGTAAAATAACATAAAACTACATAGTAAATAAAACACGTATGTAATGATTAATTTTTGCAAAGATTACAAATATTTTACAAAAGCAAATGATATCCATTTCCCAATTACTTTGATGGGATTCATCAAGTTATTAAGAAAATATCTTTAGTTGAAAAGTACATAATTCAGTTGATATATAAAGTAGGTATTACAAAAAATTAAGTCCACAATTTTTGTTTACTAGATTGGTTGGATTTTTAGTGCAAAGACTTATTCAACCATGTCTAGTTGCTTAAGTAAATCTAAGCTCGAGGTTGAATGTTAATCATTAAACCACCGAATGAAGGCCAGTTTCTTAATGAAGAGAGAGAGAGAGAGGCCACTGACTAACAGCTGGTCGTTACCTGAATAATCAGAGCTCACATATAAATTGCAATCAGAACTGAATAATTTGTTTCTTATTTAAAAACATTTAGGGAAAATTTATTTTAGAAAAAAAATAAGTACTAAATGTGTACTTTTAAATACACATACCTATAAAAAATACTTTTTTAAAGTATAAACTAAAAGAAAATGTAGATGTCCAAAGACAATTTAACGAAATTTGAAAATAGGAAAATAAAATTTCAAAGGTCATTAATGAACTATGTGGCAGATTTCTTTGTAATAAAATATTATATCTCATTATATGTTTAGATCTCAGTTAGGGAATAGTCAAGGAAAACTCTAGCTTACCCTCTAATTATTGAAAGATTACGGTTATCTATAAATTTCTATCTTTAAAATTTTCTTATATTTTTTTTAAATGATTTAGAAAATGTACTGGAATGAAGTAAAAAAAGCAGCATATACGAAAACAATGTAATTTGCTGTAAGGTATTGCAATAAAAAAATATCTTGAATACATGCGAAAATTAACTGGTCAACTCGCATACGAAAATCAACGGGTAATTTCCGGAAAATGAATATCATAAATATATACATTAGAAAATAAAATAGTAGTTTGCCAAGGTATTATACTGCAAGAAAATAATATCTTAAATGGGATGAACTTACTCTTCAATGTTTTGTATATATGATATTCATATACCGCAAACTACCAGTTGATTTTCGAATGAAATATAATTATTATTTAGATGTTGTTTGATGAAAGTTCAGTATTATATTTGAGATGTCACAACATATTGATAATTCTATCTCGAAATCTCTCTGTTAGCTTTTAGTCAATCGCTTATTCCTTTTTTTTACCTTTGCTTGTAAAAATATTTCCTCACACAACAGAAAGGTATTAAAATGTTAACATTTATTGAATGATTCCGTAAATTTTAAAAAGAGAGAAGAAATCATCAGGATGTAACGAAATGAATATTGATCTCATAAAAAACAATACAACATTTTTGGCTTCAATATTGAGAAAGAAATCATAACATCGGAACTTTCAACGATACTGAGAAGGTAGAAAGATTTACGTGATTTCACTTATCACTTAAGATATAGTTGTCAGCATTTGGACAACAACTGATACAAAATGAACGGTTTTGAGAAGAGTTGTGAATTATATGACACTTTCTTATATGTTGAATGATAACACATTCGCCAAACGTTAGGACATTGAAATAAAATATGTATTCAGTGATAAAGCTATTTTCTTCTTTTATTGATATTATTAAGCTTTCTATTTCTTGAGTAATTTCATGTATGATAAATACAAATTGATTTAATCGTGATAGAAATACACTCTTTTAATTTTCTCTTTTCCAAAAGTGTTTCCCTTCATTCAAAGCCTTATTAAAATTTGTTATAATTTCACACTGAGAACACTTTAAATGTTATTTTTAAATTAATAGTATTATAGAAAAATATACTCCTTTCGATTCTTAATTTTTTTCATTTATTATAAAGTAAATTCCTTAGGAATTACCTTAATTTTAATTATCAAAATTATTACCCGAATTACTCTTCTTCCTTAAAAAAATTATTAAATCATTAAACTTATAGTATTTTCAGATAATATTGTGAAAATAATATTGATAAATAAACAAAAGCATCTCGTATCATAAAATAGGTATAAGGTACAATTACCTTTCTCCTGTTTCTTGAAATCCGTGGTGATGGCCTCATATTTTGCTTTTATAATACAATTTATAAAATTCTTTATTAATGAAATAATACGTATTGAATATTATTATTTATTAAAGTTTTGATTTCTTGAAAAATTATTGCTTTCAAATCCCAAACGGGCATAACATTTTAAAAAACCAATATTTATAATTTCATAGCCATTGTCAGACAAAGAGATGTATATGGTGAACTTGATAAGCTTTGCTTTTACAGTTAACTTTTTCATTTGGGTTACATGAGTATTTTTGTGGTTTCCAAGATTGCAGCTTGTAGCACATCATGAAATGTCCTTCAAAATTATGTTAGTTAAAGATCCTAATATCATAATAAATAGCTTATGAATTCATGCCGCATTATTTTATCTATATAAAGCAATATTTTAAGAATAATATACCTGTCTTATCTAGTATTATTTTTTTTAACAAATTTTAAACTGAAGTAATTTTACATTATACATAAATGGCGTAAGAGACTAACTTACATACTTCTAAATTCTGGGCTTGAACGTTTTGAAATATTTGTAAAATATGTTTTATTTTTTAGCATATAGAATATAAGAAAATGCTACTTCTTTTTATATATGAGAAAACAAAAAAGCAACATCTTCAATCAGTTTTCAATGATGTTCTTTTTCAGATTACGAGAAGTGGATAAGAAATAACATTACACTATCTTTCATCGAAGCGAAAAAAAGGGATCGGAAAAGATTCGTCCTCTAGTAAATAAATATACACCTCCTCTAGATCAATATAGGCTGCTACATGAAAAGCCTTTTCATTGAACGAGACTAAAGGCAGGAGTGCGTAGAGATCAAGACGCCTATCAACCGAAAGCTGGCCTAAGCCCCTTCTGTTGATCGAACTCACCACCAGCCTAAAACCCTGTTCTTCTCGAGCTTCTTTTTTTCCTTCATTCATCCCTATTCTTCCCTTTTTTCCCCTTTGCACTAAGTCTAAAAGCATTCGGAGAAAATTCTTCCAGTACATATATGATGGAAACTCATTCTAATGGAAAGCAAGGGAAATAAGTAAATAATTCTTCTGCAATAAAAAATACTGCACTCTGATCCATTGAGAATAATAATTTTCGAACGTTTGATTAGAAATATTTTGCACCATCTTGAATATTACACACGTATTTAATAGACAAATATAACTTTATAATAATGTATACTAAACTTGCAATGAATCTTTCATGATAAATTCATGTATCTCAATAAAATTCAATAACTAACTAAAACGCATAAAAAAAATGTTTGATTTATTGTAATCAAATTTGTAGAAATATGTACATATTTTGTGTTTTCATACTTAACAGGTTTATTATTTGCCATCGTATATAAAATTCCTAAAAGCAGATTACTCTTATTTCAAAAAGAAGGAAATTTTATTGGTTTGATTTTTTTCATTTTACAATAGCATTTTACTAATTCGAAACTTTTTGTTTGTTGTTCAATACTCATTTTTTTTTTTGCATATGATGTTTAATTTATCTAAAAGTTAAAGCTTAAAATGGATTAAGAATTTTTGCCTCATCCATGGCCAAATTGCAACTTATAAACTGTTGATCAGAAGGCCAGAGTACAAATAATTCAAACAATATCTTGTTCTAAATGACAGAAATCAACAGCTTAAAGTGGATTTTACATCACAACAAATATGCTAGATTAAGATAAGAATCGAACTGAGGAACTGTTGTGTAGAAGAGTTTAGCTCTAACCATTCCTCTTCCAGCCTGACAAAAGGATTACGAGAGATTGTCTCTGGCAAAAATTGAATCACATGACGAAAAAAATAAGGGTCCATATTTTAGACATGATGGAAAGGATACCAGTTGAGACATTTGAGATATAAGGATTCCTCATGGATTGTAATAAGAAAAATGTTTCGGATTTAAAAACTGTGTGTTCAACCATGATCACTGTAAAATAATGGAAGATGAATGTTTCATATATCTTTATGCAGGTGTATCAGTTGGAAAAATCTATTACACTTTGCAGGATTTATTCTTCATTGTTCTCAGAAAAGCTCTAATTCCTGAACTCCTTGTGGAAACCAATATACTTCGGTTGTTCTATAAGTGATCTCGGTAGTTTTGCATTGTTAAGGTATTCAAAATGTGGAATTAAAATCCATGCTATGAAAGTTACTTTTGAACGAAAACCAAATAAAAAAATGGAATGTTAATCTATTTCACGAGACTGCTATCATATTTTAAGATAATACTGCTGCTATGTGTGTAAAACGCTTCATAATTTTAACTTCACATGGCAATCGATTTTACATTTCCCTCAAAGTATTTTATAAAGTATCCTTCTTAGCTAATTTATATTATCTTTTGCAATATTTTGACAATGACTGGAATTTATATAAAAATATAACTTTTTCATTCATTATTATTTTTAACTATTATGCTGTCTTTTTTTATATATTATAAGCCTGACGAGTTCGCCAGCTTCATGAACCATAGCTTTTAGTTGAAAACATAGCTTTTGGAGAAAAATTGCTATTTGGAAAAATAGCTGTTTTTATTAACCATTAGATGGTTTCGTAATATTTTTAATATGACTGAATATATATATAACTTTCAGTATTATGAAATATTATCCTGCTTCTAATAATTTTCCATATTTTGTTCTATTATAATTTTCAAAAGTTTCACTGATATAGCTTTAAAAATTTCTTGGAATTATTATATTATTCTAAATTGAATTTTTGACCAATTCCAGTTTTCTTGTCAAGCTGTCAGTCTTACCAGTTTCCCTAGTATCAAATTCATTTTGTCACCAAATGATTTACTGGATCAAATGTATAGATATCAAATTATCATAAATAAGATATAATGACTAAATGGTTCACAGTAGCAGGACAGACAACTAGATAAAATAGATTATTGCTATTTAACAAGCATTCTTCAATCTAAATTTTTTATTATAAATGTTTGAAATTTCAGACTTTAAAAATTTTAGCAATATATCTTCAAAAATTTTCTAATATTGTATATATGTCTGGAAAATTCACTGCACAGTATTTCTTTCTTAGTTATCATTTTTTAAATTTGCAATTCTAATAAAAAAAGACAAATAGAAGAAAAAATAAAAACAGATAATGGAAATAGAAATAAGACAAGTAGAAAAGGTAAAAGCACTTCTTAAAATTTTTTTATATATTTTATTTACTTTGTTCAAAGTAATGTTTCAGGCCACGGAATAAGATTTCGCGTATAGATCAGCTAATTATATTGGATAAGGTATTGGACCCTTGAAAATTTCTTTTATGTTATTACGATGCTATTAAATATTGAACTATTGAATTGAAAAATCAAAATATTCAACTTTAGATTCCTTTCATCTGCCTTCCAATGAATTTCCTTTCGGTCACGTACAATGAAAAGTATAAACACGCAAAGCGTGTATTGCAATAAAAAAAATTACTTTTTGAAAAACCGAAAAACAATTTCCTTATTTTCGTAAAAAAATAAATGAAATGTAAAAATAGGAAAAATCTGATACCATAAATCCCCCCCTTCTCTCAATGTTTTGGCATAGATGACAATTTTAAAAGGGGGAAAGAATCACGTTTTTGTTCTCAAAGATAGAAGAAATGCAAAACAAAATGCTGTATCATTTAAACTGATTGCATCGGGGCATAAGTAGCTGTACAATAAGCTAAAATCAACAATAATTATGGTTCAAACTAATTACAAATGCTGTAATCAACGTTTAAAAATGAAATATAGCTTTTATTCTAAATTAGACTGTCACAAACATCCAGGTATGAGTTTCACACTATTTCAGGCAGCTATTCTCAATTCAACTCCAGATAAAAATACGATAAACATCTAGAATAAAAATTTAAGCAAACTATTTGGGATAAATATTTACAATTGTACTGTTTCATTTCAAGATATTTATATTTAAAAAAACTTTAATATCTTTTCCAAAATATTATAACCGTATCTAAAGGAAGATATTGTAAAGGTAACTGAATATTTAAGTGTGCTGTTTATTTAAAAAATACGAAAAATTTACATAGTACATAAATAAAAATGGTATATTTTTTATAATTTGCTTTAATTTTAAACTAATATTACTAATTTTAAACTAATAAAGAACAAGTTTTAACAACTTAACAAGTTGTTAAAACTTGTTCTTTACTTTCTTTTTAAACATATAGAACGAATTAAAGATGATTTCGGCAAAGATTTATATGAAACTAAAAACAAGATAAATTTTTCCACTCGTAAACTTTAAGGGATTATATATATATATATATATTTTTATAATTAATGTAACTCGAATACCTTACTTAATAACATCAATTAAAAAGAAAATATAATTTTTATATATTATATGCTATCTTTTGCCCTAATGATATGAATGTTTAATTACATAGTTTCCATTAAAAATAAGCATTTTGATCAAACCGTTATCGTACTTTCTTGAGATCTGAACTCAAATAAAATGTATTTTATTGAAATTGATTAGCTAAATAAGTCATAAAAAATAAACTTCAACCTCGAAAAGTTTATTTTTATCGCTTCAGACAGATTACATGGAACACTTAAAAGCTAGATATTTTGTCAATAATCTGATATTCTTTTGTTCTTTAAGACTTTTGCTATTCAGAAATCTGGAAACCGTGTGATATATTTGCTTAAGAGAAACAGTTTAATGCTCTATTGTAACTTTTTGTACGCGAGGGTTATTTATATGTTGTTATTATATTAAGGCTATTATAAGGGCAGTTATAAGTTGATTCCTAACCACCAATAATGTCCAAACCTCAGGTATGATAAGAACTCCCGAACTGTTGAATTGAAGCCAGAGCGCTGTTTGGCTGCCAAATCGACTTGTGTAAAGGAGTGAATATTTCGGAAGTTTTTGGTCGAATTCATACTCATTAAAACAACAGTCTACGATTAACATTGATTGATGGATACAGTTGGAATTATATTCTTCACCGATATTCCCGATACGTGTTATCATGTGTCACAGGAACACATTCACAAGCTAGCATAGTAAATCAACTGATCATATGAAACCTTAACAATAATAATCCAGTGTAAATGTTTTTTACAGTCATTGTCTTATGTGCTTTGTGGGTTTTTTTTAAAAAATATTACATGCTATGTTTTTAATATAGCAAGTAATATTAAAAATATTTCTATTTTTAATATTACTTGGTATTCATTTCACAATATAGCAATTAAAAATATTACTTGTTATATTGTGAAATGAATGCCATGAATCACTTGTTACTCTAATTCCTACATACATATGCTGTTGAGTTTGTGGGAAATAAAATTTTATAAATATAGAAATTAAGAGATTAATGAACACTTGAAATTAAATTTCTAATTTAATTCATGTGCCAAGCACTACTTAATGCAGATTTCGGTGGTTAATATAATTATGTATGAGTCCATTTTGTATTATTCTCTAACTGAGGTTGAGGTCAATACCTCAGAAATAATTTTCTGCTTCTTTTAGTCTAAGCAGAAATAATTTTCTGCTTAGACCAATAATACCTCAACCAAGGTGAGAAACGATGATTTTTTGTTAAAAAAATATTTAAACATTTTCTATTAAATATGTTGATAATAAAAACCAATTTTTGTATTTTACTTACACCATAAGTATAAGTATTATAAAAGGTCTTTCGCTCTCTCTCTCTCATTCTCTTTTGGCTTTTTACATAATATTGTTCAAAACATTATTTGTCAGAGTTCCTGCACACAAATTTTTAAATGAGCATGAAAATATTTTAATAATATCGAATGTTTTCCGTAATTTGCCTTAGTCAAGCGCATTACTGTATTTCATTCGTTCAATAGAAATTCAAATACAAATATATATAATTTTAAAAAGTACTTAAAATATTACAAAATTTGTTTACAAAAGAATTTATAATTTAAGGAAATTTTTTGACAGACAATTTTAAAATAAATAAATTATTTTTACGCAAAAAATAATAGTAGATTTGCTTAAAGTTTAATATCAAATATTCATGAAAAATAAAGAATTTTTCTAATCATACAATATTTAATAGATTAATAATCATATTCTGGAAATTTAATAATTATTTTAATTAAATTTTTTTAGTTTAATGTTAATTTTCTTTTGAAAATGAAACCAAATTGGAACTAAGAATAAAATTTAACTTTGTTGAAACTTACTTGAAGAATACCGGCTCAATTTCGAAATTACATTTCTACTTCTTCTGGAGCCGATTGGGAAAACTTGAGAAACATTTCACTCCAAATTTAGCGTAACTTTAAAAGAGAAGAGATCCCCACGCCGCAATGGAATTTGAAAAGCTTCTAAAACTTAAAAACAAAAAGAAAAGAATTCTTCCCAAAGGAGACACTGCTCCACCCCATTTTTTTCTTTCTTCTTTATCTAGGAAGAAAATTTACATGCTTTGTGCCAAACCTAATAAGAAAACATAAAAAGAGACTAAGAACAACTCGGGCGGTGTATAGAAAAACAAAAGAAAAGACCGAGATTGTAGAGGCGGATAGCGGGGAATAGAATACAGAAGCACAATGTTATTTTCCCGGATCCGGCAGCCGGATCTTGCCGGATAGCAAACCATTAATCAGAGCAACGGGAAAAACATCCTTCCTGAATTCGGACCCGTGGTCCGTAGGGGATACCGTCTGGAGGAATAGAGTACTTGATTGATAGTCAAAGTTTTTCGGGGGGCCTGTTTATTCCAAAGGGTCCCCTGTTGCATTCTAAAATCGAGGCAGTGCCTATAGGCCCCCGGTCCCTATGTATGGCACACAAAGCTTTTACTTATTCTGCTTCTCTATTATGCCTCGATTCTCTTTTGTATTCTTTTTATCTGCTTTCTTGCGATTCTTCTTACGCTTTCGATTTTCTTGCTCCAAGGGTATTTCGTCTCATTACATAAGCCGCCGCCTTGTATTAGATTCAATTTCTCTTTTTTATTTCTTATTTCTGTACTTAGAACGATGCCCCAATGGAATTCTGTGCGCCCTCTTTTTTTATAAAAATTTTATTTTATTTTTATGCTCTTTTGTCCTCATGGAGACATAATGTTGGATTTCTTTTTTCTTCGATGAGTTATTCAGAATTCAGTTTTATGATGCATTTATCAAGTGAATATAAACACTTTCATATCAAACAGCATCAATTATTTTGAAAGAAAATTTTAAAACATCGACTTCAAGAAAAATAATATTTTTTAAGATTTCAAATGAATAAACTGTATTTCTTCATGTTATGTAGAGTATTTTACAATATCTAATTTATAATTTTCTAAACATATTTTAAGCAATTAATGTGTTGGGCATGATAAAAGGATTGATAAAATAGAAACTGTGATTATTGATGCCTTAAATGAAAATACGAATTTCTTGATTATTCTCCTATACTTAGTTATTATTGTGTTCTTAGGAATATAGTTTTGAAATATAGTATGAGATATTTTAATAAGTATTTCTTTCAATAAAAAAAGGCAAAAATTATTCAATATAACATACTGCTCTCAATTTTATTTCAACGTTTAAATAATTTATTAATTTTATCAAATTTATTGAAAATATTCTATATATGAAGATTGTTACAAAAACTAGTTATTATTAATAAGTTTCATTGGAAAATTGCAGTTCTTTTTGTTTAATCTAATATTCTTTTTAAGAATTTTTAAATGTAAGTTAAAACATATTTAATCAGGTTTTGAATTCTTTACCATAGTAAAAACAATGTTATCTTTAAATATGAAAAATATTAATGAAAATGTAAAAAGTAGCGTTAATCAAGAGTTATAAAAGTGGATTTTTAAAGACTGATAAACTTATAACTTAAGGCATAATATCCTCCAAAAGCTTCGATTGGCAAAAAAGTATCAAGAGTTAAGAAAATATGGCTAAGATAAATTACTTTTAGTTGTAAAAAATATCTAAATGAGCTATATGAACAAAGCGAGACGTTCGTTCGTGCATCAATAAAAATAATCTTGAGAAATTAAAATGTTCTTACTGTGCGCAAGAAATATAAATAACAGAAATATTCTATCGCATCTGACTAAGTTCAAATTCATTATTTATCTCATTTTTGCTAAACATGATTAAGTTAAGGATTCAATATAATTAACTTAAATTTTTAAAACAATTGAGAAGTCTTCAATATTTTATGCAGAAAGTTTTGATAAGAAATACCATTTAAATTATTCCTTCAAGTGAATCTGCAATATAAAATTTTATTTCGGAGCCCTGATAGAGAAATGAGTCCTAATATAAGTCCTAGTCCCAAAACTCGTGCCACTATTGTACAGAGTAATTAATGCAAGATCATAAACTTACTTTTTCATATTACCAATAAGGGTCTTGTTTATTCTAATCGTAACATAAAAAATATAATAATAAAGATATAGTCCAAAAAAATAATTTTAACTATGACAAATGTTTGAAAAGTTGATTATTTACAATATAACATAAGTATTACTAACTTAAAAGGAAAAAGTTTAGGTACATTATCTGCAGCCTAAAGGAAAATTTTAATGAAATAGGATATCTCCTGACTTTTGGAAATCTATTTAGAAGTACTGAAAAAGAATTTATATTTTAATATAAATATAAAATTTCTTAATATATAACTACGATTTTCGCAAATTCAGTTCCTATTTCGATGATTTTCAGTTCCAGATTACATATTTTGATTTAAAGCAACCAAGACATTAGTTATTATCTTCCAATGATTATCTTTTCGTTTCTTCAGAGTCCGTTCCTTCATTTTCATAATGTTTTTCATCGGCATTTGATTTGGGAGACATAAGCAATTAGAATATTTCTTCAAATTTATGATCATAATTGAACAAAAGCTTTCCATGGACAAAAAAAAGTAGCAATGATGTTTCATTGTAATTTCAAAATTTATTAATATATTTTATATTATACCGCTTTGCAAGTTTATTTCAGAAATTGTTTATAGCTATTTGAACAAGTTTAAATCATCTTCAAATTAAATATACATTTTTCAAGTTTAATATCTATATGGAACTTAAATATCAATAATCTGTATTGTCTCAATGATCCCAATTCGTTAAATCAAACAGTCCTTTTTAATTTATTAAAGGTTCACTCAATGTAATTGTAATTCTAAAAGAAGTTATTCTGCAAGGAAATCAGATTTTTTCTTCAATTTATTCATTAAGTATCAAAACAAGAGCGTATTTTCTTTGTTAATGATGATTTGTTAATTATTGAAATAGTTATACTCTGACGTATTTAAAATTCTTAAATTTGCCATTAACCATACTTTTAACAAAAGTTATCAGTTACTATACTGTATGGTACGAAATAAAATATTTTTAGAACATTCCCGATGTTGTTACTTCTAGTAAATTAGAAATTTTCATTTAATTAGATTTGAAATAAACTGTACAAAATTTTATATTCAAGCCATCATTATCATTTAAATTATAATTATAAGAATGAAAACGTAGTTACAGAAATTTTTATAGAAGAGTATTTGAAAGCACAAATGATATATTATACATATTTCTGTATTTCAGAGTAAAATACAGTTAAAATAACAAAAAATATTTTTCTCTCTTGTTTAAATTTTTTTAAGAAACATTTTCAAATTCAAGTTGATTTCATGAATAATACTTTGTTCATCAAGAACCTACTTGAAATTTTTTAATCATTAATTTTGACAAGAATTTACATTCATAATGTACAAATTTTTATTTTCGTAATTTCTTAATGGTTTCCAAATGATTCCTCTTATTTCTTATAATTTTTAACAAAAAATTTCGAAGAAGATACAAATAAAAATTCAAGCATTTAAAAACTTAATAAATTTGTAAAGAAATCCATTAATTATGATTATTATGATAGTATCATGTAAAATTATGATGAGTTTCAGACTTTTATTTTCTCTATTACAAGAAAAAGAGTAAAACTTTCCTTCATTACGTTGCATTAGAGTGACTATTTTTTGAATATCATGAAGATAAATGCTTCGTGTTCAAACATATTTTTAAACCAAACTGTTTTCTCACAATTTTAAACTCGTTTTCTTCCCATCCTGTCTATTGAGCAAAGTCACCAAAGCGTTTATTTTCAAACGAATGCAACCTGTAATTTTCCATTCAAAGGGTGGTGACAAATAGTAAAGTCGTTTCGTCCCTGAATGTCACCTCGTGCTTTGAGAGCTTCTTCAAGGCGTAGACCAGTTCGTTCAAAGGACGAAAACAGCATTTTCGAATTCCAACGCTGTCTTTGACGCGACAATTGAATATTGTAGCATCACAAATAATACACAATCTAAAAGCAAAGCTATTAATTTAACAATTATCTCTACGACTTCATACATTTCGTATTTAAACAACATCTAAACTAATAGTTAAATTGAAATGTATGAAGTTTCAGTTTTTTTTATTTTGAATATGAAAGTTGTATGCATTGTATAGTTTAATTTAAAAATTGCTAAGAAAAGGGTTATTTATTTTTGTCAGTCAAAATTCTTTTTGGCAGTTTTGATGTAACACTATCAAGCTTAAATTGTTCAATTATTATTAATAAAAAAAAAGTTTATTAATTTTGTAAAAGTTAATTACTTAGGTTCAGTTAAAATCGACTTAACCTGATAAATATGGAAAGGAGAATCTTATCAATGTCATCCTGATTAATGGAACATTTCTGAATTTATGTTTTGCGTAATGAGTTCACACACGTTAGAATTTAATGTCATCTGTCGAAATACAACTTTTGGTTCTTAATTAAATATATATGTATATATATTTAGAGTAAAAAAAATTAAAAAATATAAATATTACAAATATTTATACAATTTATAACAAATATAGC
The DNA here is from genome assembly GCA_026290005.1 of Latrodectus geometricus. Taxonomy (NCBI): domain Eukaryota; kingdom Metazoa; phylum Arthropoda; class Arachnida; order Araneae; family Theridiidae; genus Latrodectus; species Latrodectus geometricus. The sequence continues at coordinate 211,783 of JAPDSC010144202.1, forward strand.
CCTTTAATAATTTCACTATTCTTAAAATATTAAATTTCTAGCAATTTAAAAATGTGTGTTTGATCATTTTTTAGAATCTATGATTTGGCAATTAACAAAATATTTTTCCTAATCTAATTCTTTTTTTTTTATTGATTTTTTGAAAATAAATTTGTATAATGAATGACGTCTCACTTGTTTAAAACGTTATTAAAAAATTTAAAAAAAAAAAAAAAAAAAAAAAAAAAGCTTTAGGAAATCATAGTTTAAAGATTTTTTCTTAATGGTATAATGTAATAACGTTAAAACATTGTTAAATCCATAGTAATATATGAATGTTATATTGAAAGGGAAAGGCATATTAACTAATCAATTTGAACAGGTAAATAGATTTCGCTTTCTAATATTAAAATATTTTCAATATTCAATTTTTGATATAAAAATAAAGAATCAGAGTTATTTACTTAAACTTTTGTCAAAGTAAATTAAAATTAAATTGTGCAATAATGAAAAGTGGATTTTCATATATGCCTTAATTATTATTTAAATATCCTTCTTCTTCGAGTCGAAAGACACTCGATTATAAACCATTAATTGCAATTAAGTTAATTAAGATAAAAATTCTAGTTATTACTCCACATTTTCAACTTTAATGTAAAATATTAAGGAATAATTTGCAAGACTAATAATTTTATTTTCATTTATTGACATGAAAAGTCAATTTGAACTCTTTTGAAGCAAAGAACCCAATTATAATAGAATGTTTTACGAACTTTAGCATTCCTCATTCTAAAAGTACAAAGTACTCGTAATGTATTAAAAAATATTATTAGTTCATATAAAAATTGATATTCTACGATCATTTTTTCATAAATTACAAACTAATTTATACTTTGGCAATGTTTATATTTAACTTTATAATTTTAAAAGTTTTCATTTTATGAATTAATAAGAAAAATTCAAACGTTTTATACAAAATTTCTATTTTGAAAAATACAATGTTATTTTTTTAAATAAATATCCTATCTCAAAAAATAATTCTTTTTATTTAAATTCTCACTACAATACATAGATTAAGTAAAGCATTTTATTTTTAAAAATGGCTTTTAAATTCAATATTCTCGAAGCCAAAAAAAACTTGATTTATGAGTGTAATCGAGAAATATTTATTTTTTTAGATTCAATTGATAAGATGCTTATGAATTTATTCAAAATATCAATGATAGAGTTGATGGAAATAAATAACGTCAATGCAATATAATTCCTGAAAGTTATAGTTTAACATGTGTGAAGAGCGAAATGCTTGGATCCTCGTCCCATAAGGACAGGTACGAAAGCAATCATCAGCAGCATCATTATACGCGCCCTTCCGAGTTTATAATGATAGCATTGAAAGGTGACTCGTATTTCAAAGCAGTCACACGTTTGATACCGCTTCGCGTCATGCTCGATCCCCTACAGAGCTCTTTAATGTTAGGTAGAAAGAAATTTTGAATGCAGCCAAATTATAACCTTTTCTCCCTATTCTGGGTTACATTTCTCTTTTTCCCCCTTTTTTTGTTTTTCCCTGGCTCCGATCGCATACGAAGGAGCCAGACGTGAAACAGACTGAGTCGAGTACTCCGCCCTGTCGCCCGTTTCTATAGCAACGGACGTACGCATTTTTAAGGGGTTCAGATATAAAATTCGATAGCTCTACTGAGAAAGACTGCTACACTCAACTGACTGTAATGCGAAAAGAATTTCTTTAAAAAATAACAATTAACTTGATTATGTCGTTTAATTTCACATTTTAATTACTATTTTTTTTTTCATATTTAATACAGTAAATATTTGAAACAATCTTTAAGCAGAGATTTTGATAGAAATTAAAAAAAAAAGTTGGTGGTAAATATATTGTGTTAAAAATGTCTTATTTAAAACTAAAGTATTTTTTAAACAAGACTTGTAAGTGAGAATTGATACTAATTTATGCATAAATAATTTAATTTTCTGAAAATTGTTTCCTCAGGAAATTAAATATCAAAATTTATATAAACAAAAAGATATGTCTATTACTAGTTTTAATTTAAAATAAGAAAAAAACCGTTAAATACCGCATCATTCTTCATAATAAATCACTGAATTTTTCAGCTTTTTCAAAATTCTACAATTTACAAACAATGACTTTTTATCATGAATTATATTATTTCATCTGAAAATATAATTAAATATTATTGTTTTATTTAATTACTTTTTAAACTTAAAGTGAAATCTTTATATCAAGAAAATAATTACATATGATTAAAATTTTTGCTATATTCCAAAAGAGTTCCGTTTATAAGAAAAATGACTCCCTTTTATTATGTTTTTGATAACTATCTGCTTTTGACGTGATTATAAAATTTACTTTTTGAAATAAGTAAATAAAAGTAAATTATTAATTTTTAAGTTTCAAGTTTATGATAGAATTTTGAGAATATTTGCAATTTTCCTTCGAATAACTACTTTAAGTTTTGATACTTTATTTCATAGCTATTTCGTAATTTGAAAACAATTAACTTCAAACAAATAATTATTTTAAATAACTTATTGATGGAAATGGATGAAAAATTGCACGACTGATGAATGCTAGTGGTATTTTAGGAGTTAATTATTAAGCTTTTATTTTGAAAAATAAATATTGTTAACTATAAATTATGTTTATAAAATGAAATTAATAATTTAGGTAATGTTTATTTCTTAAGAATATAGATATAGAGTTTATTATGCAATAAAATTATTTTGTGTCAACATTTTTTGAAAAATGTATTATGAGGATTTGATATTATAAATATGTGGTAAATATTTTCAGTTTTTCTTATGTATTTTAAATTTTCATTTTTTTAA